>JAVCKZ010065545.1:0-14634 GCA_034780755.1 Lepetodrilus elevatus
CACACACACACACACACACACACACACACACACACACACACACACACACACATACACATACACACACACACACACATACAGAGCGAGAGAGAGAGAGAGAGAGAGCGAGAGAGAGAGAGCGAGAGAGATTAGTCTAGTTATTGTTTAAAAAACATAGCTTATTTTTTTATTATATTTTATTTCATTCTAGTTAAACATATGGACTGCTATTCAAAATGCAGTACATCACTATATAAATCAATTGTGCATTGCGCCGAATATATCTTATTTATACTACTAACCCCCAAATAAATATGGTTTGGAACCAAGAAATCGATGGTTGTGGCCCCATAAATTATTTGCTATTACATAATATCATGTTTTACTCTGAGATGCTGCATTGCATACTAGCATTGTCATGATGTAGAGATCCTACGGAAACATGTTTTCGGATGGTGATATATGATGCCATAGTTTCCCGATAATATCCTTAATAGATATTCTAAACATGAATTAAGTGAAAAAAATTGAAGGTTTTCAGTTCACAAAACTAGGTCAATGCCTTGTAATGCGATATTGACTAGAAATGTAAAATTACTTTTTAAGTATGTACAATAGTGACCAGCAAAATAATATATAGCAAATGTCACGCCTTTTATAGACATGAAAGAATTGGTTGGCAGCCAGTATTATCTATAAATATCACCTACTAAATCTTAAATAAATATTTCGATATTTCTTTTCCAACAGCAAACAAGTTCTACGTGGATTTAGCATTTGAAAACACCAATGTGACATTTCTTTGTAATGAGGAATACATTTAATTAAAGCCTGTTTACGGAAGATTAACGTGCTATTTTCCTGACGGATGTCATAATTGTATTCGGTTTGCTTTTTCGATAATTATTTGATCTTTCTGTACATTACCAGTCCGTCTTCATTAATACCCGACTTCTTTAGTGATATTCTACGCCATGGAACTGTTCGTATTACTTGTTAATATCAGTCGTGTGACAAACATAACAAATGACTAGGACTACCGTTATTCACGAGTGTGATTTAAAGGTGCGTTCAGACCTAACGCGTGACTCGCTCCTGTTCTCGCGTTAGATCTGTACGAACCTTTAAGAGACGTGAACGTTTGCAAGAACCATTCAGTATCGAGATTATTATTAAGACTTCTTGAAACTTTAATAAGATATATAATTCAAATGGAACTGATTTTTCATTTATTACCCGAATTTGTTTTATAATTACTGGCCTTTGCTAATTTATGTATGTATGTAAGTAAGTTGGAATAGTCCATTAATAAATATATATAATTAATTGATATTACTTAAAATAAAGTTCGTATGTAGCATCATCGTGTCGCATTATCATATGCAATATACTCGTATATTTCCCGATTCTTCCTCTATAGTGGGTCAATAATTAGGGTAGCTTTTAAAAATGCATACATACAACCACGGTATGTCAATATGTTTTATGGTCAAGCGTATTTTACCTTTGATTTGTCTATTGGGAAACAAGGCTCTACAAAGCTATACAGTATACATTTATCGCAGGTCTCAATCGTTTACAATATTTTCATAATTTTTAATAGTTTTGTACTTTTATCGCGTGAACTGTAGAAGAAACGCTGATGTACATTGTTACACACATATTCGTTCTGTTAGCTATACAACTATGTGTCGTCAAGACTGGTTCACGTCTCCTAACAGCGAGAGTTGTGTAGCGCAACACTGCTATAAAACCATGCAACATACCTTCTGATTGTTTTCAAAGTAGTTTATGCAGCCAATCACATTGCTCTATTGCGAGAACACAAAATATGGCTAACCGCTAAATTGGGACATTCCACTCACACGAAGGGTGTTGTGTTGGGAGATAATGGTCTACCTCAGAATAATACAATGTTTCTGCACGAGTGCCCAATCTGCAACACAAGTCACGTGTATATATACACTCAACAAAACAAATTAAGGACCGGCAGACATTTTATTTGAAGCTATCTACCAAATTTCTGAAAACGGGGTGCGTTCAAAGACGCAAGCGGCTTGCAAGCCGCTTAGCTAAACTGCTTCCCTGTCTCATTTATGGTTCATACGACTCTTGAGACAGTGGCTAGTTTGGGAAGCCGCTTGCAAGCCGCTTGCGTCTTTGAACGAAAACCTGGTGTCATTCTTCTTCCAATTCGTCTGCAAGTTCTTAAAGAACTACCTGGAACCTATAGATATTTGGAAATTCTTTGTTGGTAAAATAATATATACTAGTATCTTATTTGTCTTTAAAGTGCTATTTTCTGTTTATGTTGTTGAATATATGTTCTCTTAGTATAGTCACTTGTTAACATATTGAAGGTAGCGTCAATCATCATGGCGGTGGACTGGTCCTTCACTGTGTAAAGCAAGACGGCATGAATGCTCATTAACATCGTACAAAAGGATCAATCACATTTAATGCGTCTCTTAAAACAGTGTGTGCCAATTTATTCCTACTTGGCTGTAAATCGTGCGAGTCCATAATGCTATCGATGTCTCCATAGAGTGTGTATAAACTTGTGTTTGCATCTTGATAACTCAAACTATTAACAAACAAATATGGATGAGGCCGTTTTGCATCCCGTTTTGGATCCCGCAAGTTTATATAACATGTATGCATAAGGAAGACAATAAGGCGACTCGATCTTTCAGAGAAGTTAGCCGCTTTGAAGGTTGTGGGAATATATATTACACGACGGGGAAAGTGCAAATCAAGCAACCCGGGGCTTACTTCAGTCCAGCCAAATGTTATCAGATATTATTCTAGAAATTTGGCCGGTAGCTTGAAATTAAAAGCAAGCTATAGCACCGGAAGTAAATGAAACGGGGCGCGCCATACGTAACCGTTTGGCAAAAGATGTGCAACTAATGATCTTTACTGCTATTTAGTGTTGCTCCTAACCACAGATAACTTGAAGCAGTCCAGTATTTGGTTTAATAAATTAGTTAAAAATAAAAATAAAAATATATATAAATAATAATGGTATTTAAACAAAAATAATTCTATAGATCTACTAATCTGTGTTTATCAGTGTTTCTATAGAAATTTAAAAATTAGAAGGCACATTTCACTATTAAATATAACTTGTACACCCACCTATATTTACGGATCACAAAGACATAGAATTGATTTTTATCCGTAAAATATTAAGAGTGGTCGCCATCCATTTAACGATAAAAAAATATCTACTGTGTCCCTACCATTATATATATATATTCACATGGTTAACATTATACTATAGCTTGTATTCGTTTGATTTAGGTTGCATTATTAAATCCTAGGGCACTTATTCTCGAAACATCGTAAGTCTTAAGAAGTTAGTTAACTACTAAGAATTTGCCTAACTGGTTTTCTGCTATTTCTCACTAAGAATTTCTTAGCTAAGACGCTTCGAGAATACGGGCCCTTACATTTACTAATTTATTATGACATTAGGGTGGAACAACACTCGCTGATGCAGAGACCAATGGTCGCTGATGTATACTAGTTTGAGTAGTATTAATGTTAACAAAGTATGCTTAAAACAATGTACCGTAATATATACTGTACCTATAAAGAAAATGTTCAGACTAGTAATTCCATATGTTCTACAATGAGTAAGTTATTCTTTAACACCAATATCGTGCTCCTATCATGATTGGTCGCTAATATTTGAAAATACCAATGTTGGCATGGTTTCTTTTTTTCTACCTGTAGGTCTATTTCCAGATATACCTACATCTTTTCAGAGAAAGTGTATCAAAAATAATCCAAAGACCTTTAATTGACCGTAGTTAACACGGTTTAATGTATCCTGCTTCCACTAATCTGATTCTCATTTTCTAGTGGGAGACCACGAATGTTTACTTTATTTAAAACCATTAAAACCATTTCTGCTGCAATTTGTCCCGGGTTGGGCCCTTTTTGAGGGCTAATTTGACCGGACTACATTTTACTGCCAGCAGAACACAACGCATTGTTATATGGATAGTGTGTGACTCTTCACCGATATCAAACATCGTTCAACTGGAATAGATTACCATCGTTAGCGAAGATGCCATGGCATAATATGAATTTTCAAGTTCACTTGATCAGATGAATTATTGTTGTTCTAGAAAACCCGGAGTTAACGCTTATGGTGATGTGTTCGTCAGTTGAGATCAATACAGACTGATCTTGACAGTGTATTGCTTGTCCAAGATAGGGTTCAGCCAAGGTAGCTGACTGTGTGAGCACTTATATTATTTGAGTATGGAATTCTCTGGGCAAGGGAACTATTCGCTGGGTACTCCTTTTGTACCCTTATAGAGTTTAAAAATACATCTCGTTATTGTTGGTGTGTTCAGTGCTACCGTACTTGTAGATGTTTTAGTCGTAGTAGTAGTAATAATACTAATAGTCGTAGTAGTTGCAGTCTCATTGAAATCATATATCAGCCTAACAAGCTAACTAACCAACTAGTAACCAGCTAGTGTCGTATATCTGTTTGAGCATTAACTTCGGATCTTATTTTAATGAGAATGTCGTAGTTGTCGTCGTCGTCCTAGTAGTAGTAGTAGTAAATAATACGGTAGTACGCATTGTTAATTATATATCTGTTTGAGAATTAATTTAGGATTTTATTTGAATGAGACTGTCGTAGTCGTATTATTATTATTAGTAGTAGTAGCAGTAGTAGTAGTAGTAGTAGTAGTAGTAGTAGTAGTAGTAGTAGTAGTAGTAGTAGTAGTAGTAGTAGTAGTAGTAGTAAATAATAGTACGTATTGTTTATTATTATAATTATTTGCCCCTTATGCATATTGCACTTTTGAGCCGGTAATATTAATAAATATAATCAATGGTCAACACAAATTATGATGGATTAGCCCATACTATAACAACCCACGCACAATTGCCCTTATGTTTTCTGCCCTTCTCTGCCATTCATTAATAATTACCATGCCCTCGTCCATTAACTGCCTGTCCGTATATAGAATGAATATTCCATGATCTTGAAACCGGCATTAACGTTATTCTTTTTTATTTCCCTATGGAATACAGCCCATTTAGTGGTAAAGCTAACAGGCGGATTAGAATAGTAAAGGGGCCAGTCATTGATGGTGGTCATACTTTAAGCGAGTTATTACCAAGGGCAGAGCACTGATATCCACGTACTTGGTATCTATCTACAGTATCTGGAACCATGGTTTAGGTGTTCCCTATTGTAACATGTAAATAGTATCAGGTGGAACGTACAGGCCCCGAGGTTACGACACCTTTCAGAGTATGAGTTCATGCTAAACTCAAAGTTTTGTTCATAAATCTCCATATACAATCTGAGCTTGAGCATGATATCGTACTCAAAACCTCTCGTATTCACTAGGGGCCAGGTATTCCTCAACCAAACAGGTTCCAGGTTGATCTCATCAAGGTTGCTGTTCGAAATCATCAGTGCTGCTGCTGCTGCTGCTGCTGCTGCTGCTACTACTACTACTACTACTACTATTACTACTACTACTACTACTACTATTACTACTACTACTACTATTATTATTAGTATTACTACTGCGGCTATTACTACTACTACTACTTACTACTACTACTACTACTACTACTATTACTACTACGGCTACTACTGCTACTACTACTACTACTACTACTACTACTACTATTACTGCTGCTGGGGCTACCACCACTACTACTACTACTATTAATGGTGCTGCGGCTACTACTACTACCACCACCACCATCACCACCACTGCTGTTATATTGTTGTTGTTGTTGTTATTTTTAGTGTTGTTGTTGTTATTCTTAGTGTACTGTTCTAAATACTGTGAGCATAGCTACAATATAGGGCAGTACTCAGGAACGGTGTCCAAGATAGAAGAACCGACAGCCAGGGCTGCGTTCAGGCTACAATACTTATCTCTTCGAAGTGCTACATTGCGCTACAGTTGTCGTTCAGCCAACACATGGTATATAATACTACGTAGCACTAATAGCTTTTACTTCGGCTTTTGAGCCCGTAGTGTTTTGTAGGAAATAGTAGGAACATCCAAAGCATGAAGGGAATTGACTGCACGCATGCGCACTGTGTAAAGTATTGCAGTCTGAACTCAGCCCTGAACTTCCCTAGAACCCTCTAAACCAATACCGAGAGTCCACGAAATGTTCGAATACAGCACGCCCAGGTTGTTCTGGAGTCAGATCATGCACGAGCCATAGCGGTTGCAATATTTTGTTTCCACAAATCTCCTAAGCTAATGACAATGCCCCGATCGTAGACCAATGAAAACATAATACGTAACTATCTAGAATAGCTTTGCGCTTTATTGCTCCCAATTGCTTTAGACATCTGAAAATAATAGCACATTTACAAACAAGAGAACATCTGAGTAAGCTGTTTTCGGGGAGAATGGTTGGAGAGGGGGTTGGAGATTTGAGGGGGTCTATGCGTTTATCACAGCTGGATCAAAGCGTCATGGTTGAGATACTTTTTTTACGGTCTGTTGATGAGAGAACGAGAGAGGAGTGACTGACTGAGTGACTGAGTGACGGACTGAAGGCCTGACGGACTGATTGAGTCGACGAGATCTGAGGGAATGATGGTTGCAGCTACAGCTGACTGACGCAACTCTCGCTAGCTAAGCTAGTTCCCGCGAGACTGCCTCAAGGATTTGCCGCCATGTTGTCAAGGGAGCTCATCCAGTTGAGGAAGGCCGTCAGTTCCTTTGTGTCGAGAACGCCATCCTCTGAAACATAATACTAATTAGTTAATAGAGAGAGAGAGAGAGACAGAGAGAGAGAGAGAGAGAGAGAGAGAGAGAAAGAGTGTGTGTGTGTGTGTGTGTGTGAGAGAGAGAAAGAAAAGATCCTTGCATATCAGATTTACGTTCTGAGATGTAACCTTATTTCCTCGCCTCTGGTGTGTGAGAACTTCTAATGTATGACAGACTGTTCACGCGTATACAGTATATCTTTCGAGAGTTTTATAAAAATAAAAATTGTGTCAGGATTTTCAACATTTATCAAACACCCCTATTTTAGTCACGATACCAGCACGCACGGAATGTCTGCCTTCTTTATTCCGCCCTACAAACCCTGCGATCATGGCGACCAAAAAAATAGTACCTGACGCTAACTACGCCTCATATGACATTTTCACTTTGAGGTTTACGACATCCAAACTCCCAAATTGCAATACCAAATGCGCTTGTTGCCTTCCGTCTGACACGATAATAACTGGTATTTGTAGCCAGTCGACTAACGCATTAGCTCAGGATACGGAAATGAAAGTCCTAAGAACAACATTTCATCTGTACTTAGGTGAGGCCTTTAAATGCACTATCCGTTCTGAACTGGGCCATCGATTTCCTGAAGACAAAAAAAAATGGCACCGTCCATTTGTTTGTATTATTAATATTATTAGCTAGTATTTGTCATTTAATGTCAGTAAAAATCAACTTGGATGGGACTTTAGACTAAACCTGGAACTATGTATGGATGGAAAACCATTGTGAAGCGCACATTCATGTATCTCGTTTCCTTATTATACGTATACAACTGCAGACGGAGCACAGTTACAGCGACTTACCAAACTAGCCACTGTCTCAAGATTCGTATGAAGCGTACATAGGACGGGGAACCAGTTTAGCTAAGCGGCTTACTCAGCCCTGTGCTGATGGGAACTTTCATGATTAACTCAAAGTTTTGTTTATATATCCCCATCTAAATTCTGAGCTTGAGCATGAAATCGTACTCAAAACGTTTCGCAATCTCGACGTGATTTCCACAGAGGGTACTCATTTGGGCAACACGTGAGTATATGTCCGTAAATTGTGCCTCCATTTCTACCACGCATGTCGTGGTCTGACTGGCATTCAAAGACAGTCAATCTGTCTGACCCCGAGATTACACAAAAAAAATGAGTACAATTTCTTCCTCGATTCAAAGTTTTGTTCACATATATTTCCATATACAATGTTTAGCTTTGGCATGACATGTTACGTTAACTCGGGACAATTTCATGCTCAAGCTCAAGCTCAAAATTTACATGACGTTTTACGAATAAAACTTTTGAGTTCAGAAAGTAATCGTACTCAGAAAAGTTCCGTAATCTCGGGAACTGACCGCAGAACAGCAAATGGAGCCGTCAGCCATAAAAAGAAGTTTAATCGCGCTCAGTATTGCGGGCGGAAGAGCTTTTTTATTGACAAGAAATACGACATGGTCTTGTTTACGGTTATCTTTGATCTCTGGTTTAAATACGGAAACATGCAGGCCTTCTGATACCAGATACTCTTAGGACATACCCAATCTGAACACAATTGGATATTGATGTAAACTAAAGAATACGTTCTATGCGGGTACTTAAGCAGTATCTAATTGTCTACAGATTATCGTTATTGATTTGCCGTAATATCACAGTATAATCACTGTGTAATGTATTGCTTATGGCTATTGAACAGTAACCCTATCAAGGATGTTTACTGCTTATTTAATAGTGACTAGCCAATGACGGATTCAATCAGTGAAGATCCATACACATATGACATTTCGAGAGAACCACGCGTAGGAATATATCACTGGGGGGTCAAGGCAGCTTCCGGTTAGACAAGGAAATCGTGTAAAGGCGAGTTGTGTGCAGCTGAATTCTACAAACCACGGCTAGATAACGACCCGCATTCATGCCAGGTTTTGCTCTGGTAAACTGGCATCCGAATATTGAACGGAAAGAAAAAAAAATCGGCTAAATTATACGTATAATAGTAAGTAAAATAAATACAGCCCCCCACGGGCTACGAGCTTTAATGCTACTTCCGCGATTGAACAGATTTAAATGATAAAATACCGTTGAAATCTTTCAAATAGAAAATGGATGTAGAAGTAATTTGAAAATTGCAGACGAACAAAAACGAATATTTTCCTGAATTTAGACTTTTTATACTTGGGATCAAGATCCATTATTATTGAAAATCTCTTATCAAAAGTGTATCCACCATCCGTGCCAATGCTATCATTCCTATCGTCTGCCTAAGTAAAAATCAATTGGAACTGTGTATTACAAGCTTTTTCCATTTTTTTTTAGAAAATTAAAATACCAAAATCGATTGCATGACAAACACTATTAAAACTAACATTATAGACCACATTTTTTAAATCGAAATTCTGCTCCATTCTGAATAAACATTAAATACTGGGTCGTCTATAACGTAAAATACCGACGTCACCGTACATATAACATATACGACCAATTACAATTAAATGAAGAATAGAAAGTTAACTAACTGAATAAATTATAGGTCTGTACACACTTTTTTATTGAGTTTGTCAATCACTAACCCAAAGCTACTCATCCTAAAATATACACACCAACGCACATATTGAACCCACGACATACTTTCGTAATATTTCATATATATTTAGTTGTGTTGCTACTTTAGTCACCATCAATACTGCAGAGAATTCTGGAAATAAGTAAACCCCGGTGTCTTGGGAGATAGTTGCCGATGCCACGGGGGCGGGCAAGGCTTGGGATTCAATTGAGCGTTATTAATTTATATAGACTGCTCCAAGCTACGCTGCGGAAGCGCAGTTAGCAAAGACCTGTATTATCACAGGGAACAATTGCTGTATCGACCGTTATGGGGAAAGAAACGGATGTCATTTGTGGCACAACGGAAGAATTATTTAGAAAGGAGAGCAAACAAACTTGATCTTCCAGAGCGAGAACTGCCAAAGTCAAACTATAGGAAAATGTGCATTAATAATGTTATGAAATGTCATGTCAACGAACTGTGTCAAAATGCGGTTCATAAGAATGTTCGGTTAGGGTCTACTATTTTAAACAACACCGGTACAGGAGTAGGTTCGATCATATTAATGAAGTATCCTACGGTGCATCCTCTCACATCAGGGATACTTTATTACGCTCAGGACTCGCTGCATAGTACACTGAAGTGTGAACGTAATTAAAGGTACCCCTGTGGTGCGAGGATGCCTACGGTGTGAACAATATGGAAACCAAGTACCGTGGTCAAACAATCATTTATTATGCTTATAATAAATTAAACAAGATATGTATCGACACATTGCAAATATTCTAGAAAACCAAAATAATGCTGGACGATAAATGCATTAAAAAAATAAAAGTATGTATTTTTTTTTAATTGGGGTTCAGAGCCGTTTTCAAGATACTTTCACGTATCTTGAAACGGATGTCCGGTCTTAAAGCCGCAACATCATGCGTGCATCGACTGGTACATGCTGACAGACCAATGATGGTACCTGCATTGTCACTCTACTGGCTTTACTATCTGTTTCTTAATTTGTCGCTTTACCGGACCGGGAAAGCGAGATTAATACAAGTTGCATTGAGGCCGGGAACGCGAGAAATCTAATCTGACTTGGAGCGCGATAAATACATAATACCTAAAGAAAACTACGACTACCGTAAACTACACATAAAAAGCTAATTTTCGGAATGATGCCCTTACTTTATACAGTAATTGTAATGCGTCGCATTTATCGTATCATTTAATGACTTTAGCTGCATACAAGCTGCAAAACAATTATTTGTAAGTCGGCGCAAGGAAGCTATTTAATTTTATTTAATATATGTTTCGTAAGAACGGGTAATATTAAGTGAAGATCATGTCGTTGCGAGCTGAGTGACCATGGTGGAATGTATACACTTCATTCTGAGTATCAAGTGCACGTTTCCCAATGGTGTACTGTCTCCTGCCGGACAAGTCGGAAGAAACCTACACCACAACGTTCGACATTGAACATCAATTTCGAATTCAACCCAGACACATTTCATTTTTATTTCGAGATCGCAGTCTGCTAGAAATACCTTTCCAACTACCCATGTACGCGGATGTCTTTTTCATTAGCTAATGACTACAAAACAACGATCAAGTGAAAACGATAGTGAGCATCAGCATTGCCAATTGGTACCACTGGACAAGGAAGAATATGTTTGACTTAATGCCATCGCGGAAAGTCCCCCAGACCAAAAGATGTGATCGTTCATGGACTACGTTACAAGGTAGTGGATTGAAAATGACTTTAATTTCCTATGTATACGTGGGATCATTTTGGCAATGACAGACAACGGATCAACAACAAAGGTGGACTTTTTAACTTAACAAACTGGCCAGGAGAAAGCTCCCCAACATATTTGAAGTGATTCAGCTTTTCCAGAGAGTCCACAGTCATCGTAGAGGTATCAGTTATGCGTTTTGGTGAACACTGGTCTGCACGCTCGTGTACCAGAACATTAACACAAGACTACGAATACTGAATACTCATTATCAACAATCTATCCGACATTGATTCCACCGAATTCATTTAATAATTTTAAGTTATGCATATAATTTCTAATAGTATATGACTTCATTGTGTTTCACTTGACCTTCTCCCTGCTGAATAAAATTAAAGTGTTCTATTTCTGCATGTGATCGTGCAACTTAAGTCGCCTTCAGCAGGGAGAGGGTTAATAGCATATTCTTAACTTTTGCAACTAGTACGCTAGATGCATATATAATTAAATCCTTTGATTTACACTGTCTTAAAACTTTGAAGAAAGTGTAACCGAGAAGAGTACGACAAAGCGTCACCGGTTTTACTACCTATTTCTTAATTTGTCGCTTTACCGGATCGTTAAATATCGCGCCGCACCTTTCGCGAACTTTGAGAGATTCGAACTTTGAGGGATTTGAACCTTTGGCTCCGGGCCAACATTCTACCAATTGCCTTACCACCCGATCGTAAAAGTAAAAGTACACTATGTATATATATGGATTTGTATACCGGTACAACAAAACATGCAATCATGTATTTGTATCACACAATTTTTCATAACAATTATAATGGTCTCCTCGTATGCCTACCATTATATTAGTATTATTAGAAATTGATACGGTAGATTGTATCGTAGTACAGGATCTCCAAACTGACACGTGTAATTAGTTAGTGTCCTTTCACTGCCACAGACACGTAGATAAACAGTAAACTAACAATATACAAAATTCGGTAAGAAGTAAAAAGTATTGCTATTGATCATGATAGGGTTAACCGTACTGGAGCGAATTGTTCACATTGATAGGGAAACCGTACTGGAACGAATTGTTCACATTGATAGCGAAACCGTACTGGAACGAATTGTTCACATTGATAGGGGAACCGTACCGGAGCGAATTGTTCACATTGATAGGGGAACCTTACTGGAGAGAATTGTTCACATTGATAGGGGAACCTTACTGGAGAGAATTGTTCACATTGATAGGGAAACTGTACTGGAGCGAATTGTTCACATTGATAGGGGAACCGTACCGGAGCGAATTGTTCACATTGATAGGGGAACCTTACTGGAACGAATTGTTCACATTTGATCATTTCTGAGGATTTCGTGAGATCTCTTTCCTTTCCATTTCGGGTATTTTGTGAGAGACATTCGTTTGTGTATAGATCGTTCACAAAGAAGCATTAACGTTAATTAACTACGAGTTATTATTAGTTAAATTGTTTGAATAATAATGATACATAATATTTCGTAAACTTTGTAAGTTAAATCTTAATCAAAAAGATTTCAGCTAGAATATATATTTGTCTACACAATGAATATAATTTACTATCTACAAATCACATATTTCAATATGGAGCATCAGTCATTTAGCGACATTCATGTGGCTTACTTTGTTTTGTTCTATGATGAGCACGGAGAACTAGGATTTGCAAATAAACGGAGATAATTGATATAGAACTGAACACGACGGGATAAAATAAAAGGACTATCTCGTTTAAAGTTTTGTGTTTCAGTTAACTGCAACATATTTGAGCATCACCAACATGGTTTATAACAAGACTTCTGATTGGAGCCAATGTCTAGCTTTAGTTTCCAATCAGATTCTTCAGAATTGGTCACGTGTCAAAGAGTTAGAGGTAATTAGTTCTACGGTACTTTGAATGAGTAGGATGATTGAGGAATGGTTGGTAGATGGCGAACGTAAGATGAATGATAAAGTGATAAAGTGATAAAGTGATAACATTGATACATAGAGGTGTACCACGAATTCTACAAATTGGCTTAATTCTAAGAACTTGGGTGGAATCGCGAACAAAGGTTCATATACGACACAAACGTAACGTAATGTATGGCTGGTAAAACCATTGCCTGACGCAAAATTATATTTACATGATTCTGTCATTATTTACAACGTTCGGAACTATTACTGAAGAAGCATTTATTCTGAATTCGATTTGAGAAACTGAACCAATAATCTACGGACGAGTCTAACAAGACACACATCGCAATTTAATTGTCGGAATTTGAATGAGCAATTCACTTGGCTCTATGTTTCCGGAACAATTGAATCATCTTTCCTCTTTTGTGGTATTTCAGCCCCGCCGGTGATGCATTAGTCCTTTACGAAACGCGTACAATGAAAAGACGGATCGAGTCAAATTCTGAAACGGAATACGCTCTGGAGGAATGAAAGGTTCTATGACCCCTGTTCTCCAGTGTCAAATTAATGTCCCTATCTCACTCCAACTCGTATTCTGGCTTTGCCCAATTACGACTCTCCCGAACGACCAGCAAACAAGCTGGACATAACACGAATGAATGAAGTGGATCTTCTCGTGGAAGATACGTTTATTCTTCTCTTCCTTCGATCCCTGTTTTACATTCTCACTACAAGAGTGGACGTACACCGTGGGTGGGTTCAAAGACGCAATCGGCTTTCAAACGGCTTACAAAACCAGCCATTGTCTCAAGAGTATAAGAACCGTACATGGGACAGTGAACCAGTTTAGCTAAGTTGCTTACTCAGCGTCTTTGAACGCACCCTGCATGTCTTATGTTTTTAGAGTTGTACGTCCTCGCCTGGCAATGCAAAACTGGTTCCCTGTCCCATGTACGGTTCGTACGACTCTTGAGACAGTGGCTGGTTTGACGGTACATCACACGTCGAACTCCTAACAACGTTAACTATAAAGCACGACAATTGCATTAGACCCACTAATAACCAGGACACAGGGACCCGAGTTACTCTCAGAGGAACTGGCCATATTGTTCGCGTCAGACACGACTTTCTGTGTTGTCAACTGATCCTCTCGGAGAGCGGCGTCTGTGTTCCCCGTGCGTAGGTCTTCAACGTTGTGGATTCTCTGGCAAATGCGTCTTCGCAACATTCACTCAGATCGGGGAAATAGCTAATCTATTGCGGACAAAGACCCATCTCCGCCAATTACTTAATCACACATTTGTTCACCTTCAGATGTCGAAGGGGTAAATCATTGTAGGCGCTACGGATATTGAGCAAAGTATTGGTGACTGTGCAGAGGAGATACATGTTGCGATATCTTTCCAATAGGGTTATTCTTCCAAGGGCCATTCTATGATTTAACTTTGCGTTAAATATTGTTATTGTATTATGTTCAAATCGGTTTCTCTTCTTGTTTTTACACTGCGTTTTGTTTTTACTCAGAAGTACTGGTTTAATGAAAGCTGGTTTCAATAGAGCTGTAAGACAAATCAGTGCGAATACGTTTGCAATTGTGTTCACAGAGGTCCGTGTGTGTGTGTGTGTGTGTGTGTGTGTGTGTGTGTGTGTGTGTGTGTGTGTGTATGTGTGTGTGTGTGTGTGTGTG
>JAVCKZ010065556.1:0-10000 GCA_034780755.1 Lepetodrilus elevatus
TTTACAGTTTTTACGAATGGGGTTCTTTCAGTACTAATTATATCTAGGGGCGCTTAACTTTTTTCCAACTGTATATAGCCATCACTCATATGTCCTACATAAGGGGTAATGTACTATGTGTCGTTAATAAACGATAGCTTGTAATAACAATCGCCACAATTAATTAGTGGGCAAACGTCACTTTTATGCTTATGCATAATCATTACAAATTATATTGCACTTGGGTATATTGAAGTTTTCTCCATGCACAATATGCATATGTTTAATACATATAGCTATAGTATGCTTATCAAGTAGTCTAGTACGTAGGGGTACTATATATGTAATTTGTTGAAAGGACACAATGTACGCACCAGATAATTACCCGCCAAAACCCTGGCAGGTAGCTATCATCTGGGGCGTGCATTGTTTCTTTTCAACAAATTAAATATAGGCTGATCGTAGTTAACTGATGAACCGTAGTACATAGGTACATGATAATGGAGAAGTTATATACTTATATTTAATTTGAGTTGACTCTCAAATAGCGCTACATTGTGTGCACCTAGAACTAATTTTAGCTGAAGGGGTTAAAGCCATTATTGAGTGCACTTTATGAAACTACTGTTGATCTGTTGACATAGTAAAACACTGGGGCGGGATGTAGCGCAGTGGTAGAGTGTTGGACTTCGGAGCCAAAGGATCCAGGTTCAAATCCCGCCCCGGGGGCCTGGCATCAATGTTCGCGGAAGTTACCTTTCTGACGCGATATTGATAGAATGCACTGACTGTAGAGTGGCAATGCAGTAATCATCCTTGGTCTTGTCAGTACCAGCCGGTGCTCGCAGGTTTACTGCAACATTCAGCGCTACGGATGTCGCGGGTTTCCTCCTGCCCTAAACTGACAAGTCGTGATATTAGTGAAAGATTCTAGAAAGCGACTTTAAACCCCAATTCAAATGAGAGAAAAAATAAGAAAAAAATACTGTTATAACCTGACAATTCGAAAATAAAATAATTATATTTGTATGTTTCAAATTATTATTATATAAAAAAAAAAAGATCAGTGTTCATCTAATTAGGAACAATCAATTGAAAATATGGTTGTAAATGAAATGGTAAATAAATAAAGGATTTAATAAAAAAAAGAAGATTCTTTTGAAAATATCATTATGTTTGAATAATGATTAACCCTCTCCATGCTGGATCAGGCAGTCACAGTTCTCTAGGGCATCTCTGGGTTCCTCAAGCATGGAGAAGGTTAAGTCATGATTAGGGTTGGAATTAATTTATTTTCGGTGATTAATTTAGGTGTTAATTTAGGTGTTAATTTAACTATTAGAGGGTTTAAATTATTACGTAGGGTAAGTACGGTAAACCTATGCAACTAACAAGGTGTGGCTTGTTCGCAGGCAATGCTCTTGGAGCGGACGCGTAC
Source organism: Lepetodrilus elevatus (assembly GCA_034780755.1). Classification (NCBI taxonomy): domain Eukaryota; kingdom Metazoa; phylum Mollusca; class Gastropoda; order Lepetellida; family Lepetodrilidae; genus Lepetodrilus; species Lepetodrilus elevatus. Next base: position 1,418 of record JAVCKZ010065556.1, read on the forward strand.
TGGATGACGGCTCTGCATTTGTACACGCCTCTGCCGTTCAGACCAGGACACGGCGGCTTCGGGGAACTCTTCCGGACGCACTTCTTTGTGAACGCAGGAAACATTGGAAACATCAGTTTAAGTAAGGAATCTCCACCATAATAATATAGTCAAATTTGTCGCAAATGGATGAAATGTTTCGGCAGTGACGTTAAACAGCATAATCACTTATCCGACACTGTAACACTGTAATGTTTCGAGCAAGGAATCGCTACCATAATGCTCACATTTTTCGAGGTGTTGAATTTGCTACCTGGCCATAATAATATTTTACATATTTTTAAGGAAAACTAAATATGATATTTTAATTGTCAGTGTGTGTGTGCATGCATGCATTTCTTTACTGTTTCCTACATTTTGAGTAAAAGTTAAATGGTTTTCAAAGATTATTCAATAAATTGAAACTCTTAATGTGTTTGAATTCGTAGGCACATTACGGTATATTATTGTAGGAAATCAATGATTCTTAACTTTTGTGAATTCAACATGATTATTTAGTTAATGAAATTTGGCAGTTCAAGATTTGTGACAAAAATAAAATTCTGTTTAGTATTTAGAGTATCCCTTTTCTATTTACAATTAAAGATAACGATTTTCGTGAGAACTTTTGGCGGATGGCGGAAACCTTCCGCTGGGCATACGGGATGGGCATTGTTCTGAGGATGGGGAAGATCGCCCGGATGGAACTCAACTACGTAATACCTATGCAAGCTCAACGAGGCGACAGGTGAGTACATCGAGAAGCGGCGGGATGTAGTTCAGAGGTCGAATGTTGTAACTTTGGAGCAAAATTAACGAGTTCAAATCCCGCCTCGGGGGGGCCTGGCATCAATGTTTGCGAAAGTTACATTTCTGACGCGATATTGATAGGATGCTCTGTCTGTAGAGTGGCACTCTGATGTCATCCTTGGTCAGTCGGTACCAGCCGGTGCTAGCAGGTTTACTGCAACATTCAATGATACAGATGTTGCAGGTTTACCTTTGTTGTAATTGACATGCTGTGATCTTGAAAGCAGCTCAAATCCCAATTCAAAAAGAACTTAAATTAAGAGAAGTGCTCATAAAATATTTATTGCTCACTACATTTTATTTTGGCACATGGCATTTTTATTTCTTTGAATGATATTTATGTCAATTTATGATTCAAATCTGCAAGGTTTTCAATTATTCTTAGATGGTTTTGAGCAACATTTATTATTATTTTAAAATCAATAATATTTATATTATTCAATAATAATAATATATATTTTTTTAAATCATGTCGATTTCTTTTCTTTTTCCAGCTGTAATTCTGGATTACAATTTGGCATCGGATTGACATTTTTATGATCCCGAGTTTGTCGTAGAAGTGACAGTTTATCATCTATCGCCTTTTGTACACAGTGAGCATGACAGGAAGTGCCTAATTGATTGCTGGGATACTTCATGCTTTTCATCGATGTGATCCATGTGGGAATAATTCTGTATTTTCAAGTGCATTTTGTACATATGTATTGTAGTCAGCGTGCATTTACAACTTAGGTTGGTTAACCTTGTACTGTAAAAGATGATATGAATGAGGTTTTTTTTAGTGTGAAGTTGATTGTGATATACATATTGAAGCATGTTATATATTATTAATTAAGTACATTTTATTTCATATGCTTTCTATAATTAAGACTTTAAAGGAAAGAATGATCATCATGCTGATTGCTTTTTTTAAATTAAAATTAAATCATGACTCTGATATGATTATCTTTAAGCTATGTGCTGTACAATTTTTTTTCATATTATTATTATACACAAAGTTATGGTGAATTAATTAATATACATGTACATAGCTATGTGAAACATGTTCTTCATCATAAACTGATAGAAAAAGGTTCAATTTCAATAATGGTGCATTCGAACAATTTCGTGCTGGCATGTTTTGAATGTCATCTAGCTGCTGTTTGACCTTTGACCTGTCATCTCATTTGCATAGTTTGACCAGGCGTGCGTTCAAAGACACAAGCGCTAAGCGCTTGGCTAAACTGGTTCCATGTCCCATGTACAGTTCATACGACTTGAGACAGTGGCTAGTTTGATAAGCCGCTTGCGTCTTTGAACACATCCCTGTTATTATTATGTTGTTTTAATGTACATTTGAGTCATAGTTGGAAGATGGATAACCAAAATAACCTACAAAGAGAATTGTATAAACTTAATAATTATTTGTCGTGCAAACCTCACTACCCAGTGTTATATCATATTTTGAAACTGATTTAACTTTCATTTAGATTTCATTTTTGAAGGTGATTAATCCCTCACTATTCACGATTCATTGTGCTTTGTAAGAATATATTTATACATTGCTATAAAAGGATATACCTTTCATAGTTTGACAGCCAATTTGGAGTACGTTCAACTGACAATCCGTGCAATAATCTACGCTACAATACCTTTCTCTACATGTAGTTCGCTGAATGGGTTAGTAGGAAAATATCAGGAAATCAGTTTACGCATGCTTTGGGTTTTCCTACAAAACACTACAAGGTTCAGACCCGTAGTGAAAAGTAGTAGTACATATTACTACATCTGCTGGCTGAACGGTTTCCATAGCACTACATATTACTATGTAGTGATTTGTATTGTCGGCTGAACGCACCCCAGCTCATCAATTTGAAAACGACCATATATACAGTGCTATTTTTAGAAACATGTGATTGTCACATTATACGCCAACATCCATTTGAAAACGACCATATATCCGGTAATATTTTTAGAAATGTGAATCTTGTCTCTTATGTCGCATTTTATGCCAACATGCTGAATCTCCAAAACTGTATACATCAAAAGGATATTGTAATGTAGCTTTATAGAATGTGTTCTGCTACTACACAACATTATTATTATTATTATTATTATTTTTGTTAACATTACCCCACATCCTCTCAAACGTGGACATGAGAGTGTGGTGGTGAGGTTGTATATAATAGTATTTACCTTTGTCCTACACATTTTAACCCTCTTCCTGCTGTAGCCAACCATAAATGCCCTAATGATCAGTGCTTTTGCCTATTCCAGCAGGATGAGGGTTAATACATGTATATGAATGCGTTATTGGAAGCTTCAACAGATTGTTGACCCCCTACCCACATATTCAAATTATCTTTGAGAGTATTTACCTTTTTTTTAATATTAATTTTCAAAGCACTTTCCTTGAAAGGAATTTAACAACTGCTCTCTTCTACTGACTGAAATCGAAAATTTCGAAAATCGGAATTTGCCCTCTTCTGACTGAAATTGAAAATTGCCCTCTACTAAAATCGAAAATTTCCGTATGTCCTTGAAAGAAATCTAAAATGACCCTCTTCCCTTCCTCCCACCCCTCCCAATCATGCTGCACCCCTCTTTCCTAACAAGACCCTGCCCTGGATAGAACAATGTTACATTATCTTCTTCTGACTGGGTTGCAAATGGGTGAAAGATTCCTGCAGCTACGTTAAACTCCATATTCACTCACTCACTCTTCTGACTGGGTTGCAAATGGGTGAAAGATTCCCGCAGCTACGTTAAACTCCATATTCACTCACTCACTCACTCTTCTGACTGGGTTGCAAATGGGTGAAAGATTCCCGCAGCTTCGTTAAACTCCACATTCACTCACTCACTCACTCTTCTGACTGGGTTGCAAATGGGTGAAAGATTCCCGCAGCTTCGTTAAACTCCATATTCATTCACTCACTCTTCTGACTGGGTTGCCAATGGGTGAAACATTCCCACAGCTTCGTTAAACTCCATATTCACTCACTCACTCTTCTGACTGGAATCGGAAATTTCAGTATTCTCTTGGAAAGAAATCGAAAATGACCCTCTTCTTTTCCTCTTCTGCACCCTTCTTCCATAACACGACCCTGGATCCCATCTATCTACACTACAGCTCGTCAATGGCCTATATCAACACACACTGGCAGTTCAGAAACATGCCCTGGACGTAAATTGCTTCTCTAGGTGAGCGCAGACGTCCTAGGGGTTTCGCCACACTTGTATTCATTATAAACTTTATAGGCCATCACCCAGTTCTAAAAGTCGGCCAACTCCCAAGGCAATGGTCATCATAACAATCGAGAGAAGCCCTAATAGTGTTTAATTTCTATTGTAGGAACTGCGTGAGAGGTTCTTGTAGCTAGGGGTATTGGCGTCGCAAATGGGTGAAAGATTCCCGCAGCGACGCTAAACTCCATATTCACTCACTATAGGGTCCGTCTGCACAGACGTAGTTTAGTTAAACCGTAGTTTAAGGATCATACCGACAATAGCATACCTTAAGGGTATTGCAAGTTGTGATGAATGTTTGTTAACCAATTTGACGGTGTCCATAGAGAAGAGTATCCACTACGAGACCATAGAGCTTTCGTAAGTGCACGATCCCCATGTATTAGAGATTACTACGAGAAACGATACCAAGGCGTAAATCGACGTCTACGTCATCTCCTGCTGTCGCAATAGCACGGCGCACGACTAGATTTACGCACAGACTACGGTACGACCTTTCCGTGAAATACCAGTAGGGACCCTACAGATATGAACGATCACAGCAAGACACATCTTCGATAGTAAATTTTCTCAATGATTAGGCATTGTGATAACCTGTGCCAGAATTGCCAATGCAATATATTGCCATGTCGTGAATAAGTAGATCTATGGTATCGTTTCTTGAAGCTCTCTACTACGAGACCGTAAAGACTCGTAGCCATCTCTAATACATGGGGATCGTGCACTTACGAGAGCGCTATGGTCTCGGTGGATATGAGAGCTTCGAGAAAGAATCCCCTGGTTGTGATAGGCATGGTGGTAAATGACCTGCATCTGTACCAGAATCTACTAGTATTTCAAATTTGCCTGTTATAATAATTAACATGTAGCAATACAATGTGTATACAGTAGACTTCGCATATAACGTACTCATTGGGACCGACTATTTTTGCTGTTATAAATACTAGTATGCGAAGTCCGTTATACGCACATGCCGTAATTAGCTTTAGACGGGACCGGACTTCCAGATTCAGTACGTTATTGGCGAGGGTCCGGTTTATGCGAGGCCGTTATATGCGAACTCTACTGTAAGTGATCTATTTTGGGATGATTCTGCATCTGTATGTTAGTATATTAATTACAGGAATTGCCTTCTAATACATTGTGTTCACTGTCTTCAGCATTGTCACGTGACTTGCATCATGCTGAGCAATGTTATGTACAGTTATTTGTGAGACATATAAATAATATAATGTTGAATTCAATGTGCTCTGTGTTTTTGTTGTTTGATTACGCCTTGCCTATCTGTAAATAATGCTGGTTTGAATCACACTAGTGCGGGTGATAGCCCAATGGTAATAGTAGAACGTTTGGAGTCAAATTGAAGACCCATAGGCCCGTATTCTAAGAAGTTCGTAAGTACTAAGAATTTACCTAACTGTGTTTCTGCATGCTTATGCTATTTTTTAAGATATCTTTTCTCACTAAGAAGTTTCGAGAATATGGGCCCAGGTTCAAATCCAGTCCGGGTGTCCGGCTGGTATCATGATAGGATGAGCTGTCTGTACCGTGGAAATGCAGACATCATCCTTGGTCTGTACTCAGTACCAGTAGATGCTCGCAGGTTTACTGCAACATTCCGCGCTAACACGTGGTAAAGGTGGACTCTCACTGCGAAGTATAACCTATTTTCGATGCATGAGAACAATCGAATACGTCATGATCAGCACGTCAATTCGGATTGTTCTCCTGCATCGATAATACAAATTGCTGTTACAAATCGCACCGTGAAAGTCAACCTAAACCGTGATATAAGTGAAATAATATTGAAACATGCTCACAAACCCAATTTAAACAACATAATTACACTGGCACCGTTACGATAATAATTCAATGTTTGATTTTTAACGAGCATTCTTACATGACGAGGCATACATATTAAACTCTCACATTTTCATTGACATCCTCTGAAACAAATTTGCAATGCACCATAACATCATAACATTTAATTTAATGTATAGTAACCTATTCACTACATAGTATTCCTTGAGGGGAGTTTTTGCCATCCTAGTTTGCTAGTTTAAAAATACAATATTAACTATTTTCTGTACCGGGCGTCCTGGTTTAATGAAATTGTAAAGCAACGACCACAAAACAAAGAACCTATCCACATTCATATCCAAACCGTAGCGGTTTCTTCAACTCCCGGCGGCGGTGACATCGTCTATTTGAGGCATATAAAGCATCTGGAACTATTGCACACGGAACTACAGATAACATCGATTATTATGTCCTAAATCTAGGTTAACTTCGTCCCGAGAGACGTTTTGCTCTTTTAAAAATGGATTGAAAAAAAATAAAAAGTTCCAAAAAATAATCTACAGACGCATCAATTTCAAATAATGTGAATCTTAATGTATACTCGTGTTTTTTCCCCCCGTTTTTTTTTCTCTGTCTATTTTTTCTCTCTCTATCGCTACGTAACATCTGAGAAGGAACCGTTTAAAGAGTCTAGTAATTGACTGGCCTTTTCTATCTTTTCAACATTTCAGATGTTCTCATCGGTTCGAATTCCCAGACTGTCGAAACCGTCAATCAAGCGTGTTTGTGCAAATGCTTCGACATGCCAACTGTTAAACACTTTCTATACATCCTTGAAATTCTAATTTCAAGAGCAACTGAAGCGCACTGGGAACGCCTTAATGGTGGGTTTACTGCTAACCAATTATATACCGTTGATATTTTTGGGAGGCGTCATAGTGACACGCGTATTGTTTCCATGCATTCATAAAAATGAAATAAAATAATCACTGAAATTATGAGCACCCCCATAAATGCACTTTGAGCCGCCCCTCTAAACTGAAAGTCTGGATCCGCCCCTGAATTCCTACGCCACCTTGCATCATAAAAGGCATGCAATCACATATTTTAAAATCAGTGTCCGTCACGAAATGAAATGGAGATCAGAAAACACTTCTAACAATATACGGGACTTTGAAATCGCTCTAAATTGGACCATGGTTCTAATTTTCTACGGAACTGTTCGTCAGAGCTATTTGAAACAATTTACAAACCATTCAGCACCATGGTCTCAGCAATTATTTGTGCTCCTTTCAAACACCTCCTTGTCCTATTGTGTATAGAAGCGGACGAAACTTCTATCTTTCAGAAAGGAAAGTCGACCTTTTTCTTTATAATATCACCCCGAGCTTAATGCCTTTATTCCAATCTTAGAATTGAGTGTTTGATCCAAAGTGTACGTAACAGTGAATACAACATTTCAGCTACTCCACCACTTAAAGTGCTGCAAAAATGTCTGTGTCTGTCTGTCGAAAGGAAACTAATACTATTTTCCCCTTTCCGATATGATCTATTTCCATAACGAATCCAAATCTTAAATTTCCACCATCACTAATATAAATGGTTAAACCAAGTTTTATTTTAGACTTAAATATACCAACTTTTATATAAATCCATTAATTTATATTTAGCAACAGTTGATGGACGATTATCGTCCCAATACGTTTAAGTATTTGAATAAACTGTTCTAAAGATGCTAACGTTACTCTATAATGTTTTGTTTATTTATTTATGTATTTATTTATTTGTGTACTGCTACTAGCATAAGTCCCCGAGATTACGAAACGTGTTGACTTGAGTACGATTTCATGCTCATCAAATTTATATGGAGATTTGTGAACAAAACTTTGAGTTGAGCATGAAAAAGAGTCCGTAATTTCAATGCCTGATGGATACCCTATTGCTCATTCTCTCTCTCCTCTCTGTGCCTCCCTTTCTCTCTCTCTCGCGCGCTCCCTCTCTCTCTCTCACTCTCTCTCTTTCTCTCTCTCACTCTCTCTCTCTCTTTCTCTCTCTCTCTCTCTCTCTCTCTCTCTCTCTCTCTCTCTCTCTCTCTCTCTCTCTCTCGCTCTCTCTCCTCTCTCTCTCCCTCTCTCGTTGAAGGATGATTGACGGTGCACAAGCTACCTGCACATATACTACAGACTATCAGCTATGTGATTGTATCAATGTATCCAGTATAGGTATGTGCGTTCCTCTGGGTCACGTGACTCCACGGTTTAACCTTTAGCGTTAGTTCCGACTCTGTCCTGAGACTTTCGACTATATAATAAATACAGTCATGTACATGAATCAGGGCTCTAGACTAACACGATTATCCCCAACGTACAGGGGCAAGTTAAATTGTGATGTGGGCCACATACATCACACAATTTAGCACCCTATATGAATGCTAGCTGCTGCTAGTGGCACTGACTTGCTTACTTTGAGGACAAGTAACTCAGAATGTTGGTCTGGAGCCCTGTGAATATTGTATATATACGTTTGCAGCTAGGCTATTTCATGTAGGAAATGCATGTGTCCTATAGTGTGTAAAGTAGGAGGCATATACTATGTTAGGTCTTACCTATTTAAAATCCACTTGTTTCACAGTATAGGCCTATATTGTGTATAGTAAACATGAACGAATTAATCCGCACTAATTATATTTACATTTGTAGGCCTATATCATTGGTGTTGTCGGAGTTC
>JAVCKZ010065567.1:0-14632 GCA_034780755.1 Lepetodrilus elevatus
CAGGCCAATACCTAGAACTCGCCCAGGCCAATACCTAGAACTCGCCCAGGCCAATACCTAGAACTCGCCCAGGCCAAAGACTGAATTACCATGGCCAGAGCTCACCATCCCAAGTGACCCATCCTGGCCCATCCAGGACAAAGACTGGCAGATAACTGGATCAGACTTCCTACGTACATACATGATGTAGTTCCTGATAATATTCAGAAGCTCCTGAAGCAAAGGTCCAGCACTCCTCGGGGATCCGAGGATTTATTGACCGATACGGCTCTAGCCAGCCACAAACGTTAGAACATGATTTGTGATTCGTGGTGGATGAAGAATCGCGTGAATCCACTTAATAAATACAAGAACAAAATCAAGAACAAATCCATTTATTTCAGAGTCGAGGCCTTGCACCATTCTCCAGTATTTCAGTGATCTGGTCGTGTTGGGAGCAGAACCCAAAGCAACTAATCGCTCCTGGAACACCCACAAGTCGCAGCTTGTTAACCAAGGACAATGAATGCATGCCAGAAAGTGAAGACACCCTAACCTGTAAGCCAACGGAGAAGTTACTGAAACCTTCAGAACTGGATTCAGTTTCAAGTGTGTGCCGGGTCTACAACTACGTATTCATTGACTACAAGGCCATGAGCTGATATTAACGTGTTCTCCTTGACTTTGACAGTACTGGCATTTAACAGTAGTACCAGCCTTGGCAAAAAGACGGCAACTTTCTATGCGTTAACGTGGTGAACATGCGAAAATATTTTGAGAGGGGGGAAAGGAAAAGAGAATTGAGAAATGTGGGGGGATGTGGTAGTGGCGGTGGGGGTTGGGGGGTTGTTGATAAAAAGTTCCATGGACAAAGGAAACAGTAATGCTGTCTTGCTCCCGACAGTAGCCGTGTTCGCCACACCTGGTGTCCAGATGGTAGCTCGGGCAAAATTAATAGCAACATGTTTTTAAAGCACCATTAGCCGATAACATGCCCTAAGGAGATATGATTAAAACCTGCCGACGACACGCGCAAAAGAACCTCCGGGTCATGCAAACTGAGAATTGAAACATGGCTGCAGACTGAAACATGCTGAGGACTGAAACGTGTCGAGTGTGCGATTATGGAGTTTGACGTTTGACGTTGCTGCAGGAATCTTGCGAGAAAAATACCAAAGACTGAAACATATGGAAGACTGAAACATGCCCAGGACCAAACATAAGCCGAGGGATTGACTTGTCTCCCAATCTAACCCAGGAAATACTCTCGCAGGGTTGGAAGTTCCCACTCCCCCAGCACCCTGTTCCATTTCTTCTAATGTTAAAGGTATTATATCCTACGGGCTATATCCTACGTGTTAAAGTTGAGTTCAATCCCTGCTCTCGTTCTGATGGTGCTTGTTCATGCGTTGTGAATGATACAGGTTAATTTGATTTCCACACGCGCCATTCCAGATGTGTCCTGTCGTGTTTGCTGTACAGGTCATGGAGATGCAACGTGCTGAAGTTGAAGTTCCAACACGGAACTCGTCTCAAATTAATTAGCAGATCGGCAGAAAAATATAAATGACCAGGAGCATGTAATAGAAAATGTCTGAAAAAAAATATATATAAAAAAGTCAGTTTTCTTACCTTTCCGATAATGCTTCCCACTTCCTGAAAAGAGAAATAAATAAATATTTAATATTATTTTTCATAAAGGAACATATTTTATTAATACATTTAATATTTAAAGAAATATATTTATAAAATAATGTACTAATTATTTATGTATTTAACCCTCTCCATGCTGGATGCAACATGATATGCCCTAAATCCAGCAGGGAATGGGTTAAAACTATCAGCGAAATCTGACATGAAATAACAAATAGGTGCTTGGGAATGCATAGAACTCTACACTGATGTACATATATATATATATATAACGATTGACACGAGTTTAGGCACTTGAAAGTATTCCAAGTCCCTTTCCAAATGATACTTATAAGACCGTGATTTTGCCATATGATAAAACTGTTTCATCTCCAAATCCTACATAATATTTTTGGGCTACGAGCTTAACCACATGCAGAAATGCTACAGAAATGCAGGACTTTTCAAACTTTCTAAGAACAACATTGGCTTATATCTCTGATCTATCTAATCATCCCCCCACTCGTACTAGGCCCCTCGAGCGATCTCAGAGTATTTCCGCAATCTGACATTTTGTTGATGATGACATTTACTTAGCAGTACTTTGCTTATAAGACATTTCATAGCAGTGGTTTGTGCTTATTATGAATTCGGATAAATCTTCATAGCATCTTGTTATAGCTGGTTTGTCAATTACATAAAACACGATGATTATTTATTTCATTTATAAATATCTTCAAACTAAATAAATAAAACATGAAATGTCACTGTATGTCAAGAATTTACAGATTCTATTTTGTCGATGTAAAATATATTCATTATCTAAAAGGGTGAACATTTCCCAATGTCTATTGAAAAAATTGATCATGTTCGCAACACATGTTTGTGAATATTTTCATTGGGCAGATCAGAGGCTGGAAATCCATATAGGGTTACCTAAGCGGCACAACAGCTCTTTAAAACCAATGAAAAGAATTGATCCAATCCCATATGGACAGATCATGAATGAATATCAAATGAAATCCCAATGGGCCTCGAAAAAAGAATATACCAGGATCCATAACAATAACAGTCGGTGACGACCAGAATCCAGGCAACATCTCCGTGGCAAATTTGATGGATGGAATGCAAATAGACCGAGTCAGTTAGCGAGACATGCATAAAAGCCCCGACTGTGTTTGCATAAGTCTCCCAGCCTTATTGGAATGACAATCAATCCGTCATTATTGCGCATTTTCCGAGGAACAATAGCGTTTCCGAGGCGGAACAATGGCGAGGATCTGAACTGATTGACACGGAGGCGACGGAATAGCACGGAACACGAGTGTGGAATGGAGAGTAAACTAACGGAATCATTGACAGACTTCATATTGAGTGGCTTGTGTTATCTCACACAGCTAGATGCTATACGGGACAGTATCTTGAGGGGTACATAGGATATAATGCCATGGTTCAATGGAAGGACTTCATATTGAGTGGCTTGTGTTATCTCACACAGCTAGATGCTATACGGGACAGTATCTTGAGGGGTACATATAGGCTTTAATGCCATGGTTCAATGGAAGGACTTCATATTATGTTATCTCACACAGCTAGATGCTATACGGGATGGTATCTTGAGGGGTACATATAGGCTATAATGCCATGGTTCAATGACAGGAACCATGCTTGGAGGACTGGTATTATCTCACATAGCAATACTATGCTATATCTCTAGTGGTGCATATAGCCAGTAAAGCCAATGCGTCATTGTCTACCCATGGGAGATTATCTACAAATGTATACTTTTTGCAGTTCCATCATTATTTTCTGATGGGTTAATCAACCAGCTTACAATAGTTCTTACAAAGATTTATTAATCTTTGCGGATCATTGATCATCAATTCCATGTGTGCATGCATAAGCGTGCACATGTGTGTCTGTGTGTGTCTGTGTGTGTGTGTGGTCTGCCCCGAGATTTGGCGGAATGTTGTGGTGGACCCTTGTTACTATCAACATCAGTAACAATTTCTCCCAAAACAGATGGTTAGAGTATCAAGTGAACAATTTCGCACCAAGTCCAATTATAGATAGCCGATTGTGCAAATTAAGATTGCGATCTAAAACAATAAAAACAACTGATCATATTAAAAAATAATTTCCCACTCAAAAGAAAAACGTAAAATCAATGCCGAATTCCGACATTTGTATTTTCACCGAAACATCAACACTAACACGTCGTTATTCAAAACCCGCAAATAGGTCAACATGAGTTAGCGAAAAATTGTACGAATTCCCCCAGGTAAGACTGTTGTTTAACATGTGGTAGGTGTCTTGTTAAAAAGGGCAGAGGTCAAGCCAGACCATGGCGGCCTCTGATCGTTCGCCAATTCTCAACTACAATAAGTCCGTTTTCTCAACACTCATTCGCACCAGACATGTAAACAAACAAACACGGAGCTATTACTGGGCTTCAGCAGAACATACTCTTGAAAGTACCGTCAAGCAGGTCGCGAAACATGTCTGACAATTATGCCGAAGGTAACTAAAACAGAAAAGCTAACCCACAATACTAACATAGTTTCAATATTCCTGGTCCGAACATTTTAGCAGTTTATATTGATGGGTGAGAAAATTCCTCAAAATGTCACAACACATTACTAGTTGTCAGGGAAGCAGTGTGTAATAGACGATACTATCCCTTCAACTCATGTTACATGATCCAGTAATTGATCAATCACTCCCAATGATTTGCTCAGCCGGCAAAATTAGTCTGACATTTTATCAACTTTGACTACAGTTATATTGATTTCAAGATCATTTATTATAGTTTCAGTGGCTTGTCTTTCAGCCTGATAAAAAAAATATATAGCGTTAGCTTAATCGTTTGCCGCAAATGGACTACAAAAGATATAAATAGCTGCTATACAAAACCTAATAATGCTATAGATTATATTACTTTTCGATTCACCCATAAACTATTATATATATTACACAATTATATACCTGCATGGAAATGGGATGCAATAGAACAACTATTTTAAAGTGTTTTTTATTTTATTAGTTTATTTATTTATTTATTTAATTATTCATTCATTCAATCATATATTATTTTAGATCTTTTTATTTATTGATTTATTTAATTTTCAATTTACCGGTAGTCGCCTATTTTCAGATTTAAACATATTTTTATTCAGCAAAGAATGAGGATTGGTGAATTTAGTTATTTGCCTATGAAACCCATTTTGGTGTTCTCATATTTTGGTGTTAGGATAACAGGCAGCACTTGTACAGGGTTCTAGGGTTAATAGTATGCTATGTGAGGATGTCACAACTGCTGGCTGAAGAGAATGGCAAGCGGCTCAATATGTGGCCTCATCACTCTGCGTCTATAGTCAGCAGCTGATGATTGATGTGAGGCATGCAAGTCTGTAGGCAGGTCCCAGCATAGCTCTGCAATGTGTCTTACCAGTGGTTTACAGACACTAGTGGCACTGATACAGACATTAGTGGCACTGATACAGACACTAGTGGCACTGATACAGACATTAGTGCCACTGATACGGACACTAGTGCCACTGATACAGACACTAGTGCCACTGATACATACATTAGTGCCACTGATACAGACATTAGTGCCACTGATAGACATATACTAGTGCCATTGATACAGACACTAGTGGCACTGATACGGACACTAGTGCCACCGATATGGACACTAGTGGCACTGATACAGACACTAATGCTACCGATACATATGCTTGTGCCATTAATAGACATATACTAGTGCCACTGATACAGGCACTAGTGCCATTAATATACATATACTAGTGGCACTGATACAGGCACTAGTGTCATTGATACAGGCACTAGTGCCATTGATAGACAGACGCTAGTGCCACTGATACAGACATTAGTGCCATTGATAGACAGACGCTAGTGCAATACACTAGTAGATGCTAGCGCCACTGGTTCCAATCCTAGGATCAGCACAGTCCTTGGTTACAGTAACAACTATACATATATCTAGCTTGGTATCTTAGTAAGATTTAGGCCTAGATCTATATCTTACTAACAACTCGTATATTATCTTAGTAACAAATAGACCTAGGTCCATATTTTAGTAACAATTAGACCTATCTTAGTAACAATTATACCTAGATCCATATCTTATTAACAATTAGACCTATTTTAGTAACAATTAGACCTAGATCCATATCTTAGTAACAATTAAATCAAGATCAATACATTAGACACAATGTAGGAAGTACCGTTACATTTAATAGCATGGCTTGTCTAAGCTTTATCTAGCAGCTCTGCACTCTGTTCTGGATTCTCAGCATGTTGTTCCGAGTAAATCCGTGTCGTTCCCGAGTAGATCCGTGTTGATCCGAGTGGGTCCGAGAGCCCCCCCTCTAACCACCTGCCCCACCTCCCCTTTTGTGGACCCGGCTCATTTGTCTCCAGGACACTGCTGGGGTCTCGGAAATTCCTGCTATTCTTGAAACGGTCACACAATTTAATAGGCAGGAAACCAGAGGCAAAATACGTCCCCATCATGTCGTGTCTTCACTCGCTAATGACCACTTGTTGCCGAGTCCGTAATGAACAAAGAATCGCCTCTCGGACCTGGTCATCTTCGATGCCGATACCACGAGTGGCCATTAGCGGGCCGGTCGGAATGCCGCCAATAGGCAGCGTCACGTGGCAGAGGAGATGGCTGCGAGCGTCGTTTACGTGGCTGCTTCCTAAGGTTTGAATGGCGAGGAATTGAGAGCCATGATTGAAGTGAGCCGCACACCAAGGAAGCTTCAATTAATAATTAGTTTTTTGTGTTAAATATCAAGCCTCGAGGTAGGGTTGTCTTCAGGTTTATGAAAATATACAAGTGACTGATATTGAAACCTAAAATATTTGTTTTAGTATTTGTATTTCTTTGTGGATTTCTTTAATCATTTTTGTTTTCAGTCTGTTCATATGACACTTTTTCCCCACCATAATATTTCTCTGCATATTTCTTTAATTATAGTTTTTTAATTATGTTCATTTACTATATTTTCTTTTATCATAATATTTCTCTACACATTACTTTACTAATAATTTGTAATTATGTTCTTTTGCCATATGTCTGTTCTCGTAATATTTTTCTGCATATAATCTTCTATATTTAAATTTCTTAATTCAGGTAATTTGACGCTTTTTAATCATAATACTTCTCCACATATTTCTTTAATTATTTGAGAATATTTATGATCATAGTACTGTCCCTTTAACACGACTTTCCATGGATCCCAAACTGGTATCCCTTGACAACGCTTCCTTATTTGTTTTCCGTCTTTGACGAGACTGTCCCAAATGTCTGTGACCAGGAAGAAAGGTCTGAGATGATATTTTCCTACAACTAATGATAAATGTGACTCAGGGGGAGGGCAATTACTGAACTCTCCTGTGTGGAGAGGACGGAAAATGAGCTCTCTCTCCAGTCATTATTCACCTGCCCCAGGACAAACCCTTAGGGGACGTACATTGTAGAAAACAAATGGAAGGTTCAGACCAGTGGGCTAGCCGTAAGGGGGAGGTAACTCCAAAATGGCAACACTCCTGGTCAGAAAACTTCCCAAGAGCCATTTGCTTCAAAACAAGAACACAACTTGTAGAAGTCTCCACCGCTATTTTCCCCCCGATTTTAATTAGGACAATTTTAGAAATATATTCCTGAAATATCGTCTGTAATGATCCAAAGACAAAAGAATATGTTAACACTAATAACATCTTCAGAAAGAAAACTTTTGAAGTGTGATGGCATGTTACATCTCTTAACCATCTCACTGCTGTAGGCCCTGTATAGTACATACAAGATTAATCTAACAGTAAGAACATTAACCCTAAATGCAACACAAAATATTTATCTTTTAACCTTATATACTTTTCACTATCATTCAACCAAAACCCAACAACGGATTACGAAAAACTTTTTTTTTTAAATTCAAAATAAACTACGCATCTCAAATCAAAGGCTTTGATGGTGAACAATGCCGCTAAATGCATCCAACACCAGTTCTATGTTCAGGGAAATGATAACATCCCCTTTTTTCCCCCCGCATCACGAATTATTATGACATTAAATCTGGTTTTCAATACAGAGGAATGTCTTGTGTACCGAGATCTTTCTCGTCGACTGCTCACGTTGTACCGAGGTCTCAGACTTTGCGAAAGTTCAGGGTACCCTTTCACAAAGCTCTTGTATCAACTAGCGCTCCATAGCGATCTCATATTCATTGGCGAGATAAATGTTATAGTAGGAATAGGAGTGAATATGGAGTTTAAACGTTGCTGCAGGAATCTGTCAACCATTTGCGACGAAGTAGGAAGAGGAGGAAGAGTAGGAAGAGGAGGAAGAGTAGGAAAAGGAGGAAGAGGAGGAAGAGGAAGAAGAGTAGGAAGAGGAGGAAGAGTAGGAAGAGGAGGAAGAGTAGGAAGGAGGAAGAGTAGGAAGGAGGAAGAGTAGGAAGAGTAGGAAGAGTAGGAAGAGGAGGAAGAGGAGGAAGAGTAGGAAGAGTAGGAAGAGGAGGAAGATGAAGAAGATGAAGAAGAGTACTTTATCAATAGATAACGGTATTCTGGCTTGAGCACGTGCATCAATGAAGTTCTCTTACGAGTTCCCGATCTTAAAGTTCAACGAAAGCCAGAGTATTTCAAATGCAAACACTCAGGCCTTGAAAAGAGTCATTTAAATCTGTAAAAAAAAGTACTTTTATCGGTAAATAAAAGAACTCCAAGTGACGCTAATAGGGACATATCATTAGACGAGAAGCATTTGCTGTGCTTTAACCCTCTCCCTTCTTGGGGCAACCCGAGATGCCCTAAAGAGCAGTGCCTGTGTCTAATCCAGCAGGGAGAGGGTTAACAAATATATAGATACAAAAGTGATGTGATCGTATAACGACTACGAAAGCTTCGTGAGTGAGTGAGTGAATATGGAGTTTAACGTCGCTGCGGGAATCTTTCACCCATTTGCGACGAACGAAAGCTTCGTAAAAGGGTACCCAAAGTGTGTTGGGTGTAAACGCCTTTCTGTGTCTGGTTGAGGATTTCGAAAACTGTCGAAAAGTCTAGCTCTGGCATGTACGAAAATAGGTCTCACACACAACCTGGCACTTCTAGGGTGTGTTTTAATCCAACAGATGGCAACACTGTCCTCGATCCACTAACAGTAAATAAAAAGCAATTACTTATTTACATGTAAATACGGCACCTTTAACAACCTTCATTGGCAATATTTAATTGAAACCAAAACTCTGAAAACATAACAGGGTTTTTTTCCGCCCCACACTTCAAACAAATACCTTCTTAAAGGCCCACTGTCACACAGTGCAGATAGTAAATGAATATAAATAAAATATGAATCTGAAGGAACCGTAGGTCTGTACTAGAACTAATCTCCCAAGTTCAATTAACAGTAATCATGTTTTTCTAACAAATACGCTTTTTATCGGTAATGTAAATCTGGTCAGTACAAGGGTTGAGATCTTTTCCCCAAGGAGTGTAATCAGTTGTGCAGCAATTAGTATTAGTTAATTGTTAGTGGTTAGGAAAATGTGAGATTTCTGCATCTGGTCGTATTCATTATTCAGTAGAAATTGACTGAGGCTGAGGTTTTTATCATGTAAGCTGTCAGCGGCATGTCAGCGGTTACACCCGCCATTCCAATAGACATCCATTATGCAGACCCACTGGATGAGCATTTCATCATAATCTGGAAGCTTATTTCCTCCAGCAGATAAACATCAAACTAATAACTGTCCGTTTTAATTTAACGAGAATCACAACGATCTGGTTATTACTTAAATGACCTTACAATAGATTTCCAGACACTGCACTGCATACGATAAACAGATCGAAATTATTATTTTTTAATATATATTTTGTTGATTGGGGTTTAAAGCTGCTTTCAAGTTTATTTATATTCCTGTTGTGAATTTTCTTTAAATTACACTACAATTATATTTTATGGCATTCATATTATTACAAAATGGAATCAAAGATTATTTTTTTTTAGTTATCTTTTTTTTAAGAAGCTGTAAACTTTTAGGCAGGTGTAAATAGTAGCTGATAATAATTAATACATAAATGTAAATATTTTCTGGTAATAATTAATAAATTTAAAAAAGTAAAATTCAATGTTAAAATGGAAATGTACTAGGTTCAAAATGCAGTAACAATTGCCAATAGATTTGTTTATTCCAACTTTTAACCCTCTCCCTGCTGGATTAGGCAGAGCCACTGCTCTTTATGGCATCTCCGGTTGCCTTCAGCAGGGAGAGAGTTAAAAGTTCTGTCTCCTTGCTACAATAAGACACATGCTCTACTCTTTCAGGACATTTCCCGTTACCTTCCGCATGGAGAGGGTTAATGAATCAAATCTAGGAGGATCTAGTGTTCTAAACAGCTAACCGTTATGGAATAATGAAAATGCCTCTCACAAAGCCTTTTATTCATGATCTGGTGTGAAATAAGCCGACATATTTCTTTTAAATTTTCACACATGCTGGCAACTCAAATTGGCAAAAATCACGATAGCACCGCTCAACATTGCAGAATTGACATTATTCAAACTTCAAAATCCTACAGGGAATCTATGAATAGGACTGGAGCCTCAATGTAATTTTCGCTTGGTCGTCAATTAAACTCAATGCCTATGAAAACCACTCACATGGAAAAAGAGATACAATAAATGATTTATTAGCGTGCGGACAATAATCAGATTTGAAGCCGGTAACTGTCGCGATTAATTGGTAAAACAGTCCTGCCGCTGGGCTGTCAGTCAAAATCTGCGACGTAGCTTTTATTTTGTCCTTTCGGATCCTCGGCAAATCATTTGATGGGATTATCACAAAGGAGGAATCATGCTATTGATCTTTATTGAATTTACTCATGGCTAAGCTAAAAATTATGACCAAAAGTAATTATGTCTTTGTCGTTTATTTTCTACCTCAAAAGATCCCTGATGAATTGTCCGTACGACAGAATGGAATTTTCATGTTCATGAATTCCGTGAGGATTATGCGATTTGAACATCAAAGGTAAGTTGACCAATCAGGTGCCAGTATAAAAATGCCGTCAGAGAAGCGACCTAGATTTACCTGGCCGTCGGAGATTCCGTATTAAATCATATTCCTGTCCACTGTTTCTATGGTAACCATAAAATGTGAATGAAAGAAATAATGCAATGAAATATGCATTCAATCATTATTAAGTGCAAAAACAATATCCAAACAATCACATCAAAGGAAATCGAAGGATCGATATTATATAATTCACAGAAAAAACACCTCATATTTTAATTATAAATAGTATCGGTGTGGGAAACCGTCTACACTATAATAGTGCATACAATCTATTACATTCTATTATTAATGTGATATAAACAATTATACTATCTAAGAAACGTTCGTTTTATTATTTCAACAGAGTGTAGTCTAGATGTAAATATAGTCCTATTTATTTTTTGTAAGGAAAATTAATATCCCAAAGTTTATAGAACATTCTTTCGAAAAATTATTTTAGGTTATTTATTGTTTAATTATATAGCATATATATGTTTATTATCCTAGAAGTGTTTTCACCAGGTAAATATAGAAAATAATTATCTGAATACACATCAGGGAAAGGGAGATATTAATTGATATCTTATATGAGTCATTGCATATAGTGATAACCATGAACATCTCATGTGGGAGAGAGAATATGTTGACAACAATGAATAGTTATCTCATGTCAGAAATAGCATAGTGTGATATCTATGAATATATCATGTGAGAGATAGCATAGAATGATAACCTTGAAAATCTCATGTGTAAGCCAGCATAGGGTGATAACTATGAATATCCAGCAAAATATAATATATACTCAACAAAATAAATTAAGGCCAAGCAGATATTTTGTGGGGAAGAGTTCTACCAAATTTCCGCACTTAAGGAAACCTGGTATCATTCTTCCAATGTGTCTGCAAGTTCTTGAAGGGTAACTGCAGTCTGTAGAAATTTGGACATTCTTCATTGTTTAAATAATATAAAGCTATATTAATACAGTGTAAGTCAAAAAGGGATAATGATCCTTAATTAATTTTGTTGAGTATAAACATAAAAATGTGTCAAAAACCATTCTTACCTTTCCCTGCATTATCATTCTGATGGTGAGAATGGTCGATGAATTCGTATCGTTCTGCACCATGATTTTTTCTGTTGCCATTCCAAGATAAACCACCAATTAGAAAATTAGGGGTTGTCTCCCTTCCTCTCAATCTTTGTTATCTGAAACAACAAATAAAAAAAACTTTGAACATGTTGAAGAAATATCAGTTCAGACGTGCGTGTCAAATCGGATCAGCAATACCTGAAATAAGGAACAAGAAAGAGGTGACTGGTTAAATTAAAGCCAACGAGATCAAGTCTTCATCAAACAGACCCATGACGTAAACAAATGGCTTTCTCTTAATAGTCTGGCACTTCTCTACACAACTATTGGCATGTGTCCTAACTTCTTGCGCCAAAACACTACACACACAGCAAACAGGAAGGCCGTACCCAGCTAGCATCAACTGTTGATGGACAACCCGTACACCTTAATTTGTGCGAAAACTGTGAAAAGAGAATTTCGCGTCGATAACAAATCCGCCAGAAGAGTGTGAATATCCCAGATTAATATTTATCGACGTATCAATCAATATTTTCTCGAATGACTTGTGCTATGATTTGTTCCAGGCATTGTCTGCAGTTCAACGATATCACACTGTGGCACATTCTTGCTGTGTGGCATGTGGCATGTGGCATGGTACAGTACATCCAGCATATTGCTGGTAAAAATGGTACATGGTACAGTATACACCTAACATAATGTCAGTAAAAAAAAGGTGCAATGGCATTTTGATTGCTGCAAGGAAATTTATCATAATGTTTAGATAATTTCCAATGGCATCGATGAAGATAAAACAAGAATTAACATACATATTGATCCAGGATGACAGAAGAGTACAACTGAGATTTGAAATAGAACAGAAATATATCTATTCTGTATCCATAATACAAAGAAATGTGTACATAGAGTATGCAGTACACAGTACAATGTATACATAGTGAGCAAGTGAATTATTGGTTTTCATCACAACGGGAATTTTAAACCCATATGCATTGATGAATTATTTAATAATGCAATAAATGGGTTAAAATTAAATGCAGTATGAGTGAGTGAATATGGAGTTTAACGTCGCTGCATGCATAGTATACGATTGATAGCATCCCATGATGCCAATGGTAAACTGTATCATGTACATAGTGTTCCCATTGTAAACAGTAGCAAAAACACATAGCATGTATACTGTACAACAAAGATTGCATATTGTAATCATGGATCACCAGCAACGCTTTATGGAAGCCAGCACTAATGCCCCAGCAATAGTAAAAGCACAAGGCCACAGAAGAGTACATCCTCTATGCACAATACCATGCACACATTAATCATGGATCAACAGCATGTATGATGTAACACAACACCGATGATGCTCCCAATAGTAAAAGCACAAGGCCACAGAAGAGTACAACCTATGCACACATTAATCATGGATCAACAGCATGTATGAAGGAATACAACACCGATGATGCTCCCAATAGTAAAAGTACAAGGTCACAGAAGAGTACATACTGCACAATACCATGCACACAGTAGTCATGGATCAACAGAATGTATGAGGAAATACAGCACCAATGATATTACCAAGAGTTAAAAACACAAGGCCGTGGTAGAGTACATCAACCATTGGACCAATGCCACTGCAGTGTCTCCTTCAACAGTGTCTCCTTCTTCCCCATCTTCCTGTTCCTCAATTCCTCTGCAGGACAATGATGACCCAGAGAGCTGCGGAAATCTTTCACCCATTTGCGACCCAGAGAGGCCATAGGACGAACCTGTAGAGGTCCTAGGATTTCCCCCAAAGGACCAATATCCCAGAGGACATAGCACAGAATTCAGATTGGACATATAATGGCCTAAGAGGACAAAGGATGCAGAGAAGACTAATCAAGGATGAATTGAGGGCCCAGAGTACATAGGAAAGGCCCAGAAAGGACAAAGGAAAGGCCCAGAGAGGACATAGGAAAGGCCCGGAGAGGACAGGTGCAGAGGACCAAGGATGCAGAAAATTGAAAGCCAATCTAGGATGTCCCCAGAGGGCCAAGATCCAAGTGAGTAAATAGTACGACCCAGAGAAGACTAAACAAGGATGAATTGAGGCCCAGTCGTGGAAGCAGAGAGGATCTAGCATGGACCCAGCTGCTATAGTGTGGGTCCAGGGGGAAGCTAGCAAGCGACCCAAGACAATGGCAACAACAACAGGCCACTGCCTCATGGAGACGATTCCATAGGACAGTAGAACAATTGAGGCCCCAGAGATAACATAGCAAGTGATGAACCAAGACAATGGCAACAACAACAACAGCAGCAACAACCACAATAGGCAACTGCCTCCTCTTACCCATGGACACACACATCCCGTAGGAACAACTCCGATCTTGAAAATGCTATCCACACTGTACGAGCGGCGTCTCTCTCTGGCCACAAGTGTCAACCCTACCTCAGCTCATAAGACACGTCCATTCATAGCAAATCAATGTCAACCAAACTCTATAAATCTGGGCTTTATTAAGCATAGCAGATCTGTACGACACATGCCCAAGCCCCTTGATTATAGTGATGGATCAATGAAATTCGGCCTGGAACGGCTGGAGAGAGGGGATGGAGGGAGAGAGAGGGGAAAGAGAGCAAGAATGAAAGAGAGGAATGGAGAGAGAAGAAATAGAGAGATAATGAAAGAGAGAGAGAGAGAGAGAGAGAGCGAGAGAGAGAGAGAGAGAGAGAGAGAGAAAGAGAGATAGATAGAGAGAGACAGAGACAGAAAGAGAGAGAGAGAGAGATAGAGAGAGACAGAGACAGAAAGAGATAGAGGGATGAGAGCTAGAGAACAATAGAGAAAGAGAGAGAGAGAAAG
>JAVCKZ010065578.1:0-14631 GCA_034780755.1 Lepetodrilus elevatus
TCGGTGTTCAATTCAAATTTAGACGGTATCAATTTACGATTGATACCCTCTGATTTCCAAACAGTAGACCTTTATCCGCTAAATACAGAATGGAGAATACCAACCCGAATTCTTAGTTGTTAAGTTTCTAATGATTATTGTCCTATGTAAATTTAGTACATCTTTGACATTAATTTCGAAATATCATGCGCTATCAAAAGAGGTAAGGCTACAAGAAACGCCAATTGGAGTAGAGCATGGGACAACTATGGACATATTTATTACTATCTCTGCTGCGCTGTGCTTGTCTTTAGAAACCAATGATTGTAACCATGTTACATGCCGGAGAGTATAAACTATTAATAGTTATTAATTAAGCTATTAATTTGTGACTACTTAAAAGTTAAATCAAGGCTACATTAACCGGATGACAAGTTTAAAAGATGATAAAATACATATATGTACTAAAATAAAGTAATTAAAAATATAAAATAAATTAACACTCTTTAAATGTTTCTTGAACAAAATATACTTATACATGTAATCTTGTGGGTGAATAATTAGTAAAACAAAAAGAATCGTGACTTATATTTTAACTAATACACTTGATAGGAGTGATAAACCTCCATATTTGAGAGCTGTATTACCTCAATATAGAGCCATCATGGTGAGAGGGATGAGCTATTATGGGAAAACAACTTCAAACCCTCCACAGAGGTGGTTCAACCTCCTAATAACCAACTAAACGTGCAATAATTCCTTGGGATGAAAAATAAAAAATAATTACATTCTTATTCTTAAAAGACATTATGAAAAGGAAGATGATATTAAGATTTAATGGAAATGAAAACTTTGATTGGAACCAAATATATTTCAATATGTTTACATTCCAATTTTAACCTTCATGGGTCTACAGCTTCAACACATTATTTGGAGAATCAGTAAAAAAAACCACCATATTTACATAGTTAGTAGACTTTCCAAAGTGAATGAAGTAAAAAAAACATACACCATATTTACATATATATTTAGTCGACGTTACAAAGTGAATGAAGTCTATGCAAACATAACCATTATATTATTACTAATTTAGTTGTAAATTGGTTCCCTTCTGGTGAAGTTACACTGCTCTTCTAATGTGCAGTTCTGGTTGCTTCTACTGGGTGAATGGTAATAGATATGAACACATTTTACATCAAATATAGAGTTGGTTGACTATTCTGGGTTCCCTCCAGTCAGTATGAATTATCCAGCTTGTTATCCAGAAAAGTTGGTTTCGAATCCCGTAATCAATATGGCCCTAATACGTTATTGCAGGATTTTAGAAACTTACGAATGTCAAGTTGTAGTAAAACAACAATATGTATCATTACTTTAACGCTATCCCTGCTGGCTGAATCTCCAGAGCTAGCATTAAGACATCTCTAGTGGCATTCAGCATGGAAGAGGTTAAAAAAAGACAGCTAAAAGTTATTTTTTAATAAATAAAAATGAGATGTCGACTGGGAGATATTGTCTAAGATTGAATCACGCGGTGGGTGTTTTGGCGGGATGTCAGTCATGGAAATGGTCCGAGTATGAGAATGTCTGATAAAATGAAGGATTACATCACAAATCTGAGGATACCTAGGCAGACACGACACAGCTGGGTGGCCTTGGCTTGTACACACACGTTACCAGAAATACCACCAGGACCGCTTTTAGAAAACTTCCAAAATAGATCTAGAAGTAAATGCCCTTGTTGAAGATTAGCAGTAAAAAATGTTGAAGTTTTTTCTTCTTCTCAATGTTGTTTGGTTCAAGGTTTGTTCAACACTAATTTTGATTTTATTTTTACCTCGTTACATAATATATATATCATTAGACAATAAAACATACGAAGCTCAACATGCATGTCCTATTAGCATGTGTTTTCCATGAATGTAGCGACAGATATAGGGAACAACATATGGACATTATTAAAATATCCGTATCCTCAGATTATCAAAGTAAATCGTTTGTATAGCAATCAGATTATAACAATCATAGCAATCATATTATTTTGACATCTAACGAACCATTTTGAAATCTAGACTTGCTATGTGTTCATCGGAGAATCTCCGAGATTACGGGTTTTTTTCCGAGTACAAACTCATGCTCCTCTTGAAAGGTTTTGTTCACAAATCCCCAAATTACACTTGCGCTTAAGACTGAAATCGTCCTTAAAAGTTTCGTACTCTTGGGGCCTAGGGTTTGTTTGGGTGAGAATACAAGCAACGAGTACTCGCACGGCTGAAATGTGTTGTTAATATACACATATGCGGTAATGTGAAACTTACACATGTGTCGTGGCTAAATAATCCAGGATCAATTGATTGGCAATGCCATATGACTTGACAGTGCTGGCTAATTTGATGAGCACTGCGACCAATGTCAATAACATTCCTAGTACACGTTGTCACAAGTTATACATACACTATACAAATACTTAAAGGCACACAATTCACACATTTTGAACAATATTTGTGCTTTCATTATACATGTCTTTCTCTAACATGATAACCACCATAATATGAGTAAATTAAGCATGTCTGATATTTTGTAACGGCTATTGTGTGATTCCTGATGTGTTTGGCAACAGAAATAACATAAATATAACTACAAGTGTATATATATATACATTACCACAAAGCAACACGATTTATAAAACTTACCTTATAATCCTAAGAAAAAAAGCTTGCTTTATCCTTTCCCACCAAATTCTCGTCAACAAACATTTACACAAAGTCTAAGCCAATAACGACTCTAGACAAGAGTTCCAGAGAGAAAAGTGGCCCGGAAAAGAGCCTTAGGAACTCTTCTTCCTGGAGATAACATAGCACATGTAAGATAGGAAGGCTTTTAAAACTGGCTTGAAGATCCAAAGGAAGTCGTCTACGGCAGATAGAGCACAGTGTGAAGCTCCTTTCCTCCGTATGAAGCTCTCGTGTAATACAGCTTACTGCGGACCTGCACCCACGTGCTTACAATATTATCTATTTCATTAACAATTACCTTTCAAAAGAAACCTCCAATATGCAAATGGTGTGAGTCATCACCGCCCACCTACACCGACTTCAAAGTTTGGTTTATGTATTACCTGTAATCACTTGATGAGACCCAGCTATAAAGCATTACAGAAATAAAAACACTGTTTATTGAAGCTGACTGTTAACAATATACACATGTAGCCGCACAGGTAGATGTTCCTGCTCAACTTACCTTGCATGTAAAAGTGTTCTACATGACAGTTACCTAGCTAGCATTGGCCACGATTCAAACGTAGCTAACACACAATATGTTCTAAAACAGTAGTGATATAACATTCTAGCACCACCCGATTAAACCAATGTCCTCATATGTACACCAATTAATATTTACCTCTGAATTTCTAGTTAGATAGCCGGTCAACTGTCTTCCTATCTAAGGACATGAAGGTATCATTATGAAACTATTATTTCCTCAAAGCATAGCATACCGGTATTCAAATGTGAAATTGTATTACGAAGTTTCAATGAAATTCTTATTATGTTCTTAATTATGAAAATAGACACGTGATGACAGTGCCTTGGGTTCAGAAACAAAACAAATCCTGAAAAGTTAAATCCACTCAAAGCTTAATAATGTGTAGGTTTACAACTTTCACATGGTGGGCTAGACATGGCAGATGCTACACATATTCGTTTACATAAACAAACTTGAATCTACATGTTTGTAGGCCTTGAGGACACATGCTCTATCTACAAACTCATTGCATGAGAAAGACATGCGCACATGGGGGTTGGGAGAAATTAGATTACGTAACTGAATTTCAAGATGAAGGTCATTGGTTCAAGTTCCAAATGGAAGTTCTCATATGAGGTCACTGGTTCACGCTCAAGATGTCTTTTCCATGAGGTCACAGGTTAGAGTTCACGATGGGTTCCCAAATGAGGCCACTGGTTCACGCTCAAGATGTGTCTTCCATGCGGTCACAGGTTCAAGTTCAAGATAGGTTCCCTGTTGAGGTCACTGATTCAAGATCACGATGAGATCCCAAATGAGGTCGCTGGTCCAAGTTCATGATGGGTTTTCCGTTTAGGTCACTGGTTCAAGTTCACGACGGTTTTCCCAATTGCAATCATGCCAACGGTTAAAGTTTATTATGCATCCTTCGTGAGGTCCATGATTCAAGTCCAAGGTGAAACAATATGATATAACTTTAGGGTCAAATCATGTAAAATATAATAGAACAATATGGGGTTCAGGGATTCGAATTTGAGTTGTCTGGATATATCTAGTGCCATAGCA
This sequence comes from Lepetodrilus elevatus, assembly GCA_034780755.1. Classification (NCBI taxonomy): domain Eukaryota; kingdom Metazoa; phylum Mollusca; class Gastropoda; order Lepetellida; family Lepetodrilidae; genus Lepetodrilus; species Lepetodrilus elevatus. The sequence goes on from JAVCKZ010065578.1 coordinate 4,288, forward strand.
AATTCACTAAACTCAATGTGAAGAGACCAGTATAGTAGGAACATCTTATAACAAACACTCTATGTGAAGCGACCAGTAGGAACATCTTATAACACACACTCTATGTGAAGAGACCAGTAGGAACATCTTATAACACACACTCAGCCACATGTACATTGCTATACTTTCCAAAATATATTTGTAAATAAAATGATATTTCCTATTACCGGTAAGATGCATGTACAACCCACGATACGACGTAAGAGAACACGTGCTGTCTATAGATGTAAGTACACAGCAGAGGATCTGTTTAAAGGTTCGCCCAGAAAACACATGTTGCAATTAAATTACTTGTTCCCGGCGGAGGTGCTCCTCAGCTGAAGGACCACTCATGCTAGGCTATTAAAAGTCTCCAGAATCATTGAACCCCACAGGGATCAACTCGGCAGGGAAAGAGGGGACTATTTATGGGTCTCACGTACTCTGGCTTGCTATCAGAAACGGCCCCACTTGAGTAAAGTGAATTCAGCTCAAGATGTTTATACGTGAAAAAAAATTGGATTAATTCAAAAGATAATACTTGTTGAGTTCATCCCACCATTCATTGGTATCAGTTCGTGAATGCGTTGGAGTTTCATACAATGCTACACAGTAATAGTGACTTAATATCACCGACTTTACTGAAACAGTTCTACCAATTAAATAGATGTGAAGCTGGCGCTCTATGAATGTTCTTATTATTACTATGCACTAATAATTCGAACTAAGACATAACTATTCACTTTATTGAACATATCGTATTGCAAATGTGTTATTTTTCATACTAAATTATTTGCTGAGGCAGTCAGTATTAATGGTTCCTAGTTTGTATGTAATGTCAGATACGGAGATCATATTTATATATAAGAGAAGTGAGACCAGAACAGACTAGGTTATTCATGTTACTGGGCAGCGTATTGAAGCGTAATGAAAACTTACCAGCTTGCCTCACGGGATGTTCCTAATTCGTAATAACGCAAATACAATTTGAAACCTAATCCATTCTACAGTGTATGTGTACGCAGGTAGAGTAACTTATATTGAAGCGATTACTATCATATTTAGCTAATAGATGTTCGTTCCAATCATCAACAGTGAAGTATTGTAGCAACTTCTGGGACCTTGCCATTTGACGTATTTGCATGCTTTTAGAGAACACGATATAGGGCATGACAAAAACATAATCACTATCTGTAAATAGTAGAGTATCAAAACATAACATTGTATATTCTATTAACATCTTGAAGAAAAGGTTAGATTTTCATACATGAAGGAAGATTGCTCTTGTGGTCATACTTTATAATACACGCTTTATATTTAGTACACTCTGGTGGTGTGATCAGAATGACCTTGAGGTGAGTACAGCCATCTGTAAACGATCTGAAGGCAAAGTAACGTTTTTTTCAGAACTGGTGAAATGCGTTAGATTGAGAGTTGCGATCAGCATAGCAAATTGTTTTGAAGAAACTGTAATTTGTTAGTTATACATTTATTAGGAGACCTGGAAAGTAGGCTATTGCAATATTCTACACTGCCCATGATGAGAGATAACGCCAGTGTTATTGTGGACCGTGTTCAGACATCTCCTGATACAGCTGATACTGAGAGTGTACTAGAAAGAGCACAATCTGGCTGTGCGGTTCATCTGACGCTATCAAGAATGACTGGAGGTTTGGTGGACATCAATGGCTGATGATCCAGTAGTGGCTTCAAGTGATGCTGGACTTGGTCAAATTACCTGATAGTTACACAGTTTCATCTGGACTAGCCAGATGTATGTGTTTACTTCTCCTCTTCTATACAGACGGCTAAGAATGTTTGTCCAAAACGACTACTTAATCTATGATATTATTATATTACTGTAAGATTATAATGCAGTCATATAAATTTGTTCACGATAAACGATTTAATCTTTCGTATGCATACTTGGAAATTAATATGATAGTTATAGAAATAGCTAAATCAGCTGACTGTTTCACATATTTCACCTCCAATCAGCCTTTTACATCAGCACCTGAATGCACTAACATTATCATAAAGGCGTATCAAGTGGTAATCATTCACTTACTGTAGATAGCATGCATGATGACATCATCATTTGTCATAATTTAATTATTGATGGACATAGGATCCCATGCAGGCTATCGGTTGCCTGAATGAGGAACGCTTTTAAACAATCCAACAAATGCAGCATATTTTCAAAGCATACTTGTATAGTATTTCAATACAGGTCTGACATAAAAACTATCAGAATTTAATTAAAAATAACCTAATACGAAGCTGATGACTGTACTCTGGATAGGTATATCTTTTCGTAACAGGAAGCTGGTAATAGGAAGTCTAAACAGTCCTCAAGTTAGATAACAATTACTATCTGCCTATCTCCGTTAACAAACACAAATAAACCATTCCTGTCAATTAACTGCTTATATAACTTGTCTGCCTTGCCTGTAACTTGCCTGTAACTTGCCTAGCTTCTCTCCACAGGAGCCACACAGTAGCACCAGGAGCCACAGGAGCCACGTTGTCCCCGGCAACGAAATTATCTCAGTCTTCGTGGTCAGAAGTTTACGTATTTTATTTAAATTCATTACCGGTTTATTTTTCTGTAAATTAAGATGCAGACTGACATTACCATTCTCCAGAGTTTTGATATTGATAAAACAGTATTGTTATATTTATAAAGTTCTTTAGTTTACCTTTGCTATTCTAACCCACATACGTAGACATCTACAGTTAAAAGGACTGTAAACTGTACACAATTTTAGGAATAGAGTTGAGTTAAATATGGATTCGTTTCTCAAGTCTTAATGCTATGAAGAAGACTATTTAATATAATATTTTTACCTGTTAGTACTTTGGTTTATTATTTACAAAACCACTTCCTACTACAGGTAATCTGATATATCCTACATATATGTTTATATATATATATATATATTGATCAAGTTGGAATGTAGAAGGCTAATAGACGTGTTGTCAGAGTGGCTCGTATTATACACTTCCTGTGCAATGTATGCTGGGAAGAAAATACATCAAGATGTCGGTGGAACCAATATACTTTGATTTGTGTTATTATAGAACAAGAGGTATGAACTATCTAAATGTTTAATCTCTTTACTAAAATCAGAAACTGTATAAATCATGTTATGGTTTTCTTTCTAATATATGCTTAATTAAAATAAATGAACTTCATGCAAAACTTTGTAAAGGTAACATTTATCTACAAAAAACATTATGTTCCACTTTGCAAAGGAGTTATTGGTGAAGACAACCGTTCACGCGATAAAGAAAGGTACCTGTGCCTAATCCAGCAGAGAGAGGGTTAAAATAAAGATAGATGGATCAATTTAATATTTCAGAGGAGGAACCAAACACGTGCATGTTAAACTGATACGACACGTGAGTACTGACACGTGCGAGGTAACCGGGGTAACCATGATGATGTCTGGATCTTGACACTGACTAGTTAACGAGGGCACTGTCTATTACATACCTGTAGCAGCGGAAGTGTGCGCAAACTGTGCCACTCCCCAACACTATACGCCGGAACTCAGGCAGGATGCCTGAGAGATAACCAGATTGAAATCTGGCTCAAATTAATATAATTTAAAAATATTCAGTCAAGCTGACAAGACTGATATACACTCGTAAAGAATGATGATTTAAATCGAGAATAATCGGTAACAAACTAACCAGTTGTGACGAGCCTACATATCAAGACTGAAGTAATCAACACGTTGAAATATGCTTCAGGAACGAGCAAAATAGGCATTAGTCCTACTACTATTTAATAAGATTACCTTGGTACAGAGCTGACTTTGGACTGTTTAACCTTCTTAATAATAATAATACTAAAATGTTACTTATAATGATTAAATTAGCATATGTAAAACTAAATAATAAATACTAGTAATTCATTTTATTACAAAATCTCGACGCCTGCAAATTTATGAGGAGGAAATTCATGCTTATTTGTGCACATATGGCACAGGAACATGTTAAGTATTTAATTAGAAAGTGATGAGCTTACACATTTCCTGAACAATTTTCCTATAAACATCCTGGTCTTCAAATAGAAAGCGGAAGATCGCAGAATTCGTGATGGACATTCCCACACATGGTTCTGTCAATTACCTCGGCTTCACGCTGCAATACATCAAGGTCCTAAACGTACATTTGAACCTTTGTTATGTGTAGGTGTATTTCGCAAAATTCTGCTGTAAGAAATCAATCTCCACCATCAAAGAGCATCCGTTACTCTTTAGTGTTGGAGTCGAGGAAGTGAGAGGCTTGCCAACAACTGTAGTGGTGTATATTGTTAACTACCAGAGGCAGCAATGTCCATCATTGAGTAACTACTGTTCTAGACAAGCGCTCTCACCTGTTGAAGGTAAATAAACGCTGCACATTAGTTCTGAAACTCATTCACGTTTCCAGTCCCCCACTCGCTCCTTCCCTCCCCACTCTCTCTCTCTCTCAAATTAATTTTAGTCTGTATATATTTATCTATCTCGTTACATGCACGAATTGCAATGAACGTTTCATAGTAATGGAATAATTATGATTACAGGTAATGGCTGGCATTTAAATCGTTTCCTTTTTGGATTAACAATAATCATTACTCTAAAGCGTATCCTGAACAGTCGTTGACACCAGAAAGACGAATGCTAATCACCTTTATTCTAACTCAGAATCGGTTTCAACTGTCTGTACAAAGTCATCTAGTCAACTGTTTCCTGTAAGCATTGTTTATTCGCGAACTATCCTGATATTTCCTATGTTGATAGAACCTTCTGTTGACGATGGGGTAAAGTCGTGCCACATGTCTAATCCAAGGCTCAGATGTTTACCTACATACATACACCTATCTCTCTAGACACCTCTGTATAGAAGGCATGTCAGTATCACCGAAACACACAACAGCTTACATACTCACTCTCACAATTAACACAAAATTCCAACCTGCGCATCCCAGTCAAACTACATAGGACACGTGTATAGTACACACAGTGTATGCCAAATGTCAGAGAAATATTTACTTTACGCAAATATTAGCATTCTGAATGCCAATCCTTATGAATGGAAAATATATTCATATTAATATGTTATGCACATTGCCATTAAGCTGATATAAGCTGGAGCTTAGGTGATACTAGTATGTACAATATTCATACTATAGTATTAGTAACGTTACTATTTTCTTCTTCTTGTTATCATTAATGCTAATATTAATATTTTTGAAGAAATGCTATATTTAACCCATATTACAACTTAGTATTAAATTTGCAGATATATCGAGTGCATGCATTGTTCCATAATACGTTGATATACTAGTAATTATCATTTCGATGTATTTAACGCTAAATTATGCTTATAAAAAAACTATGAAAACTTCACATTTTCTAAAAATATTAAAACTTCACATTTTCTAGTGTAAGCTACAGATCTTGTTAGAAATAATAATTGAAAAACATCCTACTAATTTTAGAAGAATTCCACACAAAAAACATCAAAAGTATCAGAAATCCAGTAAATCCTTCAATTTGTAAAGCATATATCGAAATTCAGAAACTCTGCCGCAGGGATGCTGAAGAATTCATAAAAAAAATGAGAAAAATTTAAGTACCGTGTTAAATACATTTCCATGCAGTTAAAAAGTGTTGCCAGTGGCGTATCTGTACAGAGAGGATCCTCTAGGGTGGACTGGCTGTTAATTATACACAGTCTACCTCTGATCCAGTCTCCAACTGCTAAGATAAACATGATATACTTGTAGCTAACTAACTCTTTTTACCTAAAAGATAAATTTATTACTCAAGAAATTCCTCAAAATTGCATGTGACATACTTACTATATATCACCAACATTACACCATGCTATTATGAAAATATACATACTGTATACGTTAATATTGTATCTATAGACTCAAATTAATTTAATGTGCAAGTACATTTGAAAGTTTAGTAGCTTCAAATTTAACCTAGCAAGAACTGTTTATCGACACTTATTCCGTATATTTAGGGTCCATCGTTATGCCTGTCTATCTACTTCATGAATATATCATCCGACCAATCTTGGTTAAAAATGGATGAATACACCTTTTATATAATAAATTCAAGCCCCGTCTTTAACTTCATGCTGGTGATGCTAGGGTTATTCAGGGATCTTTATCTGATCTATTGGTAAATAATCAGGTTGTGAATATTTAATGGCGGAGACCTATTCATGCTCAGACCAACAACTCAGACACCATTAGTTGTGAAACTGACGTCACACAGACCCACATGTGGCGCTGGACTGCATGTGAGTGTGGATGGTATTGGAGTGGTATTGGAGTGGTATTGGAGTGGTATTGGAGTGGTATTGGAGTGGTATTGGAGTGGTATTGGAGTGGTATTAGTGTGGTATTGGTGTTGTAGTGGTGTGATGTTGGTGTGGTTCTCTCCACAACTAATTAAGACTTATGGATAAACTGCTGAGGCCTTTGCAACGTTAATTTTAGCCAATTGGATCACTTCTTATAAAATCCTATTTCTAAATTTTACTGGTACCATACTCAGATAATTTAGTCAATTGGTGTTCATATGTGATAGGATATCTTCATATTACATCACCCAGAGTTCGTAGAGGTCCGCAGGACAACATCCATGCCACAAGAAAATACCATAATAAAAACAACACCTTCAGAATACCTACCCTCCATTGATGAAACTCCTGTATCGAAGTTTTAACAATGATTCTTTAACATTCACAAACTGACGTAAATGTGTACATGCACTTATAGATTAGCATTATATATATGACAATATGAAGGACCTATCATCAAACTATTTCCCCTGTTATGCCAAAGATACATTGTAATAAGTTTATATAGAAACTACTTCAAAACGAAGCTGATACAAACATAACAATATCAACCAAGTGATCTTATTGTATAGTATCACGTGCTCAATACCTACTCCAGTCAGGATCTTACTATAGGACAAACAAAACATATTAATAAAGAATGATGACCCCAGTGACCTAGCAAACACTGTCTGTGTGCCACGTCTGTATTGACATAATGTGACAGATCATTTCTACGTAACGACATTAGTGGTCTAGTCGGCGGTTCTTCCCAGGCCATCTCAAGTATAAATATCTTCACTTCAATTCCAAAACCGGCTCCAATCGCGTTTAATCCTTTCAGTGAGACATTGTGTCGTATTAATACTTAGTGCTAATGTCCTCGGTATCTCTTAAAATCAAGTTCAAGAAAATCAAAATGGAGAGGTTTTGTCTGGGCGAGTTGTTAAATCAGATGGAGACTGTCACCTGATGCTAGGCCATGCCGATGGCTGAAGGACCAATATTAGTGAGATGGTTTGAACTAAACTGGAATACTCATCCTGCACAGTCATCCGGGGACCAGAATTCCCGCCGCTATCGTATACGTAACGTTTATAGGATCATCAAATCTTCCTCCACGAAGGCCTAACGACGTCGTTAAGAATACGACAGCTTCGGGAACATGGCCTTATGTTCCCAGGTGTTACACTATGCACAGTATGGGCAGTGGTAGTCTGTGTCACACCTTGTTCTCACCCAGTGCAGTGGTAACTGTATGCTTGCATACTATCCGATATGTACTTTTTTTTACGTGGTAGCGTTCAAGTTTTCAATCAAACCATCTTCTCATCTCCTTTGTATTGACCTGACCACGTGCTCCGTGTATTTGTCAGGTCACGTGTCTCGAATACAGCTAGTTTACAGAAATAACCCTGTTCGTGTGACGGGGCCAAGTTGTTACGTGAACCATCTGTACAAATGTCGGCGCAATCACGGGCTGGAACACGTGCTGCCAGTGTCTCGATCAGTCCCGTCTGGCAAGATGGCGTCGGCCTGGTATCCTGCACGTTATAAAGATGACTCTATCGACATTAAACAGACTTAGGAACGAGGGATTGAAAGTTACAGAAAGTCGATCGCCATCAACATTTGTATTCTTAAAACTTTATAAAGATTTAGTTTCATTGTTTAGAGATTATTTTTCATAATTGAAGATCACATCAAAGACACTACTGGAAACATATCTCCAACAAGAAACACTTTCAAGTCAGTATTGCGTGATCATTACAATAAATATTACTATATTGGCGATATATATACAGATAAACTGAACTCATTTAATTTTATTATAAAAACACTTTCTGTAAAAGAATTACATAAGTTCACCAAAGCTACACACTGTTAACTAGATCTATTATACTATATATTCTGTTGTTCTTTGAAATTAAATAGTATGTCATCATTAATGTGTGTTCCAAGCCTGAAAGACAGATCTAGATCTTCAATTGCTCAAAAGAAAGATTTTTTTATGAAAAACCCTGAGCCAATTACGATCTTTCTCTCTCCCTCTAGCTCGCTTAATGGCAGATTTAAACATAAATCAGAACTTCTTTCTACCAATTCCTCATAATGACAGTATTAGCAGGTTAAGGAACAGTCGAGGAATTTACACAACAATGAAGCCAATACCTTAATGAAACCAGTGCCATGGTTCAATACAGTCGTTGTGAGCTCTGGAGCAGGGTTAAACCCTGTAGGGAGTCCTAATCCCTTCAAACAGTTGCACTTTCAATACTCATTCTGCACGAGAGCGGTCAATAAAGTGCGTCTGCCTGTTGTGATAAGATCCCAGGGCGCTGAGAAAGCCTGGAATATTCCGGTCCTTGGTCAAAAGCCTGATCTCGTTTGGTCTGATTTAATTATCAACCTCGTTGAGGTTGATTGCAAGTTTATATGCACGACTTTCATCTGAGGCTGTATCGTAGTAGTGAAGAACTGTGCAGGTTGCTCATACATATTGTAATCAGATTGTAATCAAATGTAACAATGGGATTACTCACGACATCTATGATAATATGCTGTGAGAAGAAAGCCGGATCACAATATACTTTAGATATATTTTCATGGGAAGAATTCGATAAATGGGCACCCGACTACAGACAGTTTGAGCAGAACCACTACTTTATTAGTAAACTAGCCACGCTGGTACTCGAAGACATAAATATTAACCTTGCTAATGAATAGTTTGATATAGATATTGTTATTTATATAGATTATGTCCGTATTATGCGAACATATGACTGATTTATGAAAGACATATTTGCTAAAGAATAAATGTATTTGGATTAATATTCTATTTTTGTATTTTCACAAACCTCTCTTGAACAGTCGACCTCTCTGCACTTTCTACTTCATTTATAAGCTATGAGAACTGGATACTGCTCTAACCTTAAACGATAATTAGTTAGTCCGGAAGAGACGCATTATTACAGCAACTAAACCAAAGAATTATCGAGCATTATCTTCAGATTGATTTTGATCAACGTTGATCATCATGGAACACTCTGTATCTGAATTTGAAAGTTACATTGGACACCTGAGCAACACAACGCCAGACGTAACTCAGATTACCTGACAATGTCAATGAATGTTCAAGAAGACCACTGAACAATAATATGGCAATGGAAACTTCAAAGTAAAACATGTATTATTCTCCATGGTATTTCTGCAGCACCTTCAACACGACATGTGCTAATCTTAACACCTGGCATTCCTCACACATAGCATCCTAATGCATGACATCTTAACACATAACATCCTAATTCAGGCCACCGTAACATGTGTTGGCTTCATTAGAAGTTACTCAAGAATACGTCTTCCTTGTCCGTTATCCATTGTTGCTACGCCGAGCGCGTGATTGATGCTACCTTCAGATGAGGTGTCCCTGCTTGATATCAACCCGGCCATAAAGAAGCCACTGAAAGAGCACTACGCATAGTAGTTGTCAGATACAGGCTGACTTATATAGCATTACATACACCAGTTTTTCTCTACTCTGTGTTGGCGGGGCTGGCGTGCCGTACGTTCTCTCTACTACTTACACGCCGACGCTGGCAAGTGCCTGGCCTTTACAATCAAAGCGAGGTTCCAGTCAGAGGAAGGTGTCGAGCCATGTGGTCCCCTGGGCCCTGGCTATAGGAACGTACCTGTGTGGAAGCGGGAGGTCCTATGGCCACCGTATGGACGGCCTGTGTGGAAGGGGTAGAGGCAGTGGGAGCCGTTTGTATGTACTATGCAGTGGAATGAATGAATTATTGTTTAAAGTTTAACCGTGTTTCTAAATTACTTTAGTCTTGTGATACCATGGTGTGATAGATAATAAGAAATCTAAACACAGCCACATCCACAAACTCACACAAACAAAACACACACACACACACACACACACACACACACACACACACACACACACACACACACACACACACACACACA
>JAVCKZ010065589.1:0-14627 GCA_034780755.1 Lepetodrilus elevatus
ATCATGTGAGTAGTTGTGGGAAATGGTTACCCCTACCCCCCCCCCCTACCACCCCCCTCCCTAAGTACTGTTCGACCAATTGTGCATTGGATTTCCAGTTGTTTAATCTTGAACATTACCTTGGCATCAAACTGGTTAATGAGCATGTTGCTGGGGGAGTTGTGTCATTGTCTCTGAGAACATATGTCGGTAGAGCTTGCTGCTTCAGTAGATTAACAGCGCCAGGCTTCCCACAAGACCACTTTGCTAATGCTGTAGCACAACCAGGACTTTTAAAACAAAAATCGTAAAATATTTCCAATAACATTTGTCGATGTCGCTTAACATCTGAAATTTCCCCAATGGGACTTAACACACGTTTGTGTATACTCGGTAATTGGTTTAAGTTTATGGATATTTTTTTATTTGTCATCGTGAGATTTGACTAATCTGAATAAAAACAAATCTTCAAAAAGTAAATATTTTCGATATATTATTTTGAACAGTTTGAAGGGATAGGATTGGTGAGAAAAAAAAAGAAAGAATTTATATCGGTGAGACCCATTGGTAATTCTTATCAATAATAGATTCTAAATGACTGTAAAGTGTAGCAACTCTGGGAGAGATAGCTTGACCACCAATGGAGATCATGAGATAAAGGTCAATGAAGACTTGGTACAAAAGCTGATAAAGTTTTATTATTCAGGAGGTAGCTTTGTGCTTGATGTTCCACTGTGTCTGGTGACCGTCGCCAGAGTGATACTTGCCAGCGAAGACGTGTTCAAAGACATGTTCAAAGGCATTCACAAACTTTATTGATGAAACCATCTCAAGTATTATTAATGAAACCATTAATATTTTCGCTCTTGGAGATGTCATATTGTTGTGAAAACAAACTGTTCCTGAAATCCAAGACTTTATCCGAGAACCATTATTATCGTTGTTCTCGAAGATATGGCATTGTTTGAAAACAAACTGGGATTGAAACCCAGGATTTTCAAAGAGTTCCTTACTTGTCTCAACTGACAAATATTAATAGCATGATTATGATCATTGGTTAAGCTATTAGCTTTGTTTTCCTCATGGTGCGTAAGTATACAAGGATCTGACACTGCAAACACAGAATGAAACCCAGGAAGGTTGTCAAAGAAAGCTAACCTTTACCCACCTGTCTGGACCATATCGACAAACGGTTCTGACATTCTGATTACCCCTTTGTGCCATTGTCACAAATCTACATGATGACAGATAGATTATTGACGAGTAGAAGACCTACAGATATTCTGCATGTTCTATTCTAGAAAAAGATATACTGACACTGATAGAAAAACCCAGTGTCGATGATTTACGAGACCCAATTTTTCAAAATCCGATTGTCCCCCGATGTCACTTTATTCACACCAGGAGCTGCCCAGCTAATTCTTTGTGAAGAAGAAACCAGAAATGAGCTTGAGTCGATGTCCGCCTTCAGAAAGACTTACTTGAGTATGATGTACGAGGGGGGATAAAGGGTTATGATTAATACCGCTTTGATTCGAAACTAATTGATAAGGAATCGGGGAGTCTATAGCCGATGAAAGCCCATGCTTCATTAATAACCAGTCGCGGCTAAATGCAATGGCAGTTAGTCCTCGGCCAGTCATTTGTCATCCACAAAGCAGTGGACAAGCGGTGGACAGTTGCTGGACATGGACACTGCGGGCTCCGGCCAATGGGCTCGAGCCGCGATCTGGACAATGGTCATCTCAACAATGACCAACTGAACGATTAAACGGCTGGACAATCTCTCTATAGAAATTCCTCTCCATAGCTGATGGATGATGTTGAATTAATGATAACACCAGTCAAAATCCTTTGCTTGTAGTGTAATATTAAAATAATGGATTGGAATATTGGAAAATCATGAATTCAAGTCAAATCGTTTTGGTTTGATGGCTAAATACTGAAGACCTTTTGAGATCTTGTTAATGGATGTGTCAACAGGCTTTAGTCACCAGTGAAAAATGAACGTCTCTTTCTTAAATTAGGAGACACCAAAGAATACAATTACCGATAGAATACAGAGCCACTAAGGAATAAAATTACTGTTAGAAAATTACTGATAGAACACAGTGTGTATGTTAACAGTGGTCTCGTCTATAAACGTGTTGATCTAAACCATTTTCGTCATGACGTCTCAAATAAATTGGGCACTTTCTTGCTTCAGGGAAATCGTGTATCACAGTTGTAGATGCACAATTTAGCATCTGCTTCCTGTGTTAAAGTGAATTAAGCCACCAGAAAATGGGAAATGTCCCAGCGAGGCTACTGTTTTGACCTTTGGCTGGTTGCAATAGCCGTCACCATATTTGTAACTTTGATTTTCAATTTCTGCTTTCTGTCAATGAAATCTATTAAAACATGTTATTCCTTTGGTCATTGTGAACCCAATATAAACTACAATTATTTTTTTATATAATTTTTAATTATGTTTTTTTAATCATCAATAGATCTAGCTAAATATTGTATTTATATTCTAAATCATTATTTAAAAATAAATCTGTCTACTTTATGTATTCAACTTCTACCACTGAAATAAGAAATCGAAGCAGTTCTCAAGTGACAACACTGATTTATCAGGATGTTCCCAAACCAGTCATTACAGGCCAACAGTGTACTCTTTCCATACCAGTAGTTGAATTTAACCCTTACAGTGTCATATTGGGCTAATTTTAACTTGATAAATGGTAGAGTCTGATAGCACAGAAGACTGAAAAAACTATCATGTCCAGATATTTATTATGATTTTATTATTTGATTGATGATGTGAATGTAACAGAGGATCATGCCGATCCTGGGATTTGAACCCGAGTTGCTGGATTGCGAGTCCAACGCTCTACTGAATGAGCCAAAGGGCTAACCCTGCTGGCCAAGACCAGTAGGAACATCTTATATCATACCTGGCTACATGAAGAAGATATAATAATAATAATAATAATGTATTCATTATAATAATGTTTACGATGCACCAGATCCACCACCTAAGACTACATTATTACCCCCCCCCCCCCCTCCCAATCAATAGATCGATGTTCACTCAAGTGTTCCTCCTAAACTCCCTGGGGAGTATACAACCCAGCTGCCATTTCCTTCTCAACTCTCTGGTTTTGTGTGTAATGGAAATGGTTCCCCAGCATCAGCCATGGTTGATGAGGTTGTATGGTAACAGTTGTGTCTTCTACTCCTATTCTCTGTACTCCTGCTGTAGGACACCATGTACTGTTAACCTTCTCCCTGCTGAATAAAATCAAAGTGTTCTATTTCTCCATGTGATCGGGCAAGTTAACTCGCTTTCAGCAGGGAGATGGTTAAAGCCAGTAGCCCTGCAATAATTTAATCTCACAAAGGAAATTGTTTCTTTCATCCAATTCAAGGTCTTACTTGTTTTCGTGCATTAGTGTTAAATTATGTCAGGTTTATTGTGTTGGTTTTTATTTATCTGATCAAGTTAATAAACAGGTCACGAGTGCGAAAATAATTGGAAAATTTTGAGAAAACACAAGCTATGTAAATTTGCTTTATTGTAGTATATTTTTAAAAACACGGTATTATGATAAGTATGAATGATATCATTTCAATCACGTATATGTTGTTTGGTTTTTTAAAATTTGTTTTTATTTCCATTTCATGTTGCATATGATATGATACAAGTGCATTGTTCATCAAATGAATGTATACATATTATAGTACAAGGTGTTGGTACAATCGCATAAAACAGTATTTATGCAAATCAAGGTATATGTTAACGTAGTGCTTGAGCATGTGGTACCTGAAATGACAATGATGAGGTTTGTAATAGCAATATCAGAATTTGTTTCAATAGTTCATCCATCCATGACACAATTTCAATTAAATACACCTGTGTTGCAAAAGGTCAACCAGCCCAGAGCGACATCACTGAAATGCTATGGGATGGCAACAAAACCCAACTAAAACCAGCAAAACAAGTAACATCATCTTTGACAGCATTATAATTTATTTTATTTTTCTGATATTTTAATTTTAATTTTAATTTTAATTTCTTTTTATCTATTCTTAATCATTTTCAGTTATTCTTTACTTTATTCTCCTGCTCCTACTACTACACTCAACAATTTCGATTTGAAGTGGAAACCGTATGGGTTAACTTGAACCGCACAGTGCGATCTCGACTCATTGATTTGGGCTGCACGCGAGATTAGCACTGTAGAATTGGTGGTAAAACAGTTCCGTTCACGCTGCCGTTCCTCTTGTTTAGCAACGTGATTAAAATACTTGTTTCATGTCAGCAGCTCCCGAGTATAGGCCAGGAGAGTCAGGAATCAAATGAAATGTTTAGATCCTGCTTCATCCCTTTGACATGGAATATGGGTAAATCCTGACTGCTTGTACATTGAATATCAAAAGGGCATTTATTTCTATTCTTAGGTACTGACACTACTTTAGACATCACCATCGAGCTACACATCACGCTCAGAAGAAGTCTTAGCTAAGACATGCCCTTTAATACATGTCAAATTTTTATCTTGCAGATATTTGAAGAGTATTTGTTCAATTTTTTTCAATGTAAAATGTGAGCAAGTTTGTTTTGCATTAATCTTGTTCATGTGGGTTTCTATCTGCATGCTCTTACAAAGATGAAATTCCATTGAAAAATAAATTAAATTGGCAGCACTAGATGTTCTGACTGCTTGAACTAACGAGTTATCGGATGTTTATCTCGTATATTTATCTGCAATGAATCTTTTTCCATGTCAAATGTATTTTGTCTATGTCTGATTTCATGATCTGAAATACATGTGTTCTACATTGAGTCTGTTGTTACGTGTCAAGTTGGTCTCGTTCCAAAGGATATGTTCGCTGATATCGATGGCACCTATTTCCTGATTTGTGACATTGCAATGTGTCAAACTGTTCTCAATAGGCATAATTATGTTGGTTGATCTAGTACAATATTTTTAACAATATTGTCATTTCAAGTGTTACAATGGTTATTACATATTGATTTCTTTCATTACAGCATGTTACAGTGTTCTTATTCCAATTATCTTAGATGATGTGACACAAATATGTTCTTATACCATATTAAAGTGTCACACTTTACTAATCCTACAAGCATGTGACATGACAGGTATATCCTAATTTATTGCATTTCAATTAAAAATGTCACAGAGAAATTCTCATTCTAACCATTACATCACTTTCTAAACATCATGTCAGGTTGAAACAACACCTGTCATGAATTTGGAACATTACAAAATCTCACCATGTTGTCATTCCCAGGAACCATGTTGGTTGAAGCAACACCTATGTCCTTGTTTATGACAGTACTAAGTGTCACAATGTTCAGATGCCAAGTGTTATGTTGGCTGATATGGCATCTATGTATACATTAGTATTCCCCAAGCACCAATTGATCCAACAGCACATCTGTATAATTGCAGTGGAGATTGCTTTCTCTCAGGCTGAGGTACTGAGAATACTGCCCTTTCAGGAAACAATTAACGCATCTGCTTTGATTGATGTCCTTGTCTCATGTTCATTTCATATCCTCATGATATCCTTGTCCAGTTGATGTCTTTGGCTCATGTTCAGTTGATATCCTCAAGTCATGATATCATTGTCCAGTTGATATCCTTGTCTCATGTTCATTTCATATCCTCATGATATCATTGTCCAGTTGATGTCTTTGGCTCAAGTTCAGTTGATATCCTCAAACCTTGATATCATTGTCCAGTTGATGTCTTTGGCTCATGTTCAGTTGATATCCTCAAGTCATGATATCCTTGTCCAGTTGATATCATTGGTTCAAGTTCAGTTGATATCCTCAAGTCATGATATCCTTGTCCAGTTGATATAATTGGTTCAAGTTCAGTTGATATCCTCAGGTCATATCGTTGTCCAGTTGATATCATCGGGTTATGTTTAGTTGATATCCTCAAATCAAGATCATTTTAATTGCTGCTCAGTTTACCTACTGTACAGAGGCTTTACCTACTTTGATTCAAGGGTCATGTTACTTTGGCTTGATTTTAGGATGTGCAAGCCAGACAAAACTGGTACCATCAAAACTGAATCTGGAAATATCAGTTATAAACCTATGGCTAAAAAAGGACAAGTCAAACAGTTCTCAAGAACCATGGCTATAATATATATTAGTTGTCATTTTCAAGGTAATTATCCAGGCCCCGAATTCTCAGAATCAACTTAAATTTGAGATTTTGCTCAGCTGAGATTTCTCCCATTGACTCAGTGCTGTAATGAGTAAAAACTCAAACTTAGCTGAGATTTGACTCAAGTTACAGAACTTAGCCAATGGGTCAAATCTCATCTGAGCAAAATCTCAAACTCAAGTTTATTTCGAGAAATCTGGGCCTGATGTATGTAACTAGGAGCACATGGCCAATTGACATTGGCCTTGGTTGTCAGGTTGCAGTGGCGAGAGAATACATATATCTTTATTATTCCAAGTAAGGCTAGATTGGATGCCAGAAGGAGATTGGTACCTAGCTATGTAGACTTGTTTGCAATTTTGGGGTTATTATTTTTTTTCCACAACTAGAGTTTAAGCCATTTGCAAAGTAAATAAGTATATTTTTTATATGTATTTTTTGGGGGAGTTCAATTTAGATGATAATAGGTAAATTGCTTTGAAAGTTTTTTAATATTTTTATTTCTATATTTAGTTGGTTTTTTTTGGGTGGGTTTTAAAAAAAGTATTTTAATCAAATAACTAAATGGTTTATTTGTGTAGAGTGTTAAACGTGACCATTATAACTTGTAATGATCAGAAATAAAACTACCACATGTTAATTTTAAAGTTTAAAAATAAATTGATAAAAAAAATGAAAAATGATATTGGTTACTCTATGAATTTCTTTTCAAGTAATTAACAGTTCACCTGGCCTTTGTACTATTTCAGAATTGTGTTAACAGTTCAACTGGCCTTTGTACTATTTCAGAATTGTGTTAGATAATCTAATTCATCATCTCTGAAATGAAAATACTTCAAACAAGCAGCTGGGACCTCTGCAATCTAATCCCTGCACCTGTAGATCATGAGAATTTGAAGATCTTTGATCATCTGCCAGGGCACACAATATTTGAAGAACATGATTAAACCCATACTTGTCACTTTCACTTTTGCTGTCACTGTCCAGTTTGTAAGGCCACCTATCCAATGAAAAACGATAGCTGGGAGATAATTATTGCAGCCCATAAGGCGGCCAAACACTGCATCATTGTGCTAACAATTAATTTTCTCGCAAAGCTTTTGTGGAGCACCTTGCAAGACATTCATCTCTGTCAACAAGCACCCTTTGGAAGCTTCAGATTAAGTCTGGATGATATCCTTGCTTTTGAACAATTTGCTAATTATGTGAGGCAACCTGTCCATTTTGTTTAAGAAATTAGCATTGTCTGGGCCTGTAAATGTTTGTACAGAAGCATTTTTCTTTGATCATGTGCTGGGGAACTAACTTGGTGTTACAAAGGACTGTGGACCATTGGCAAAGAAGGAAACTAATGCTACCAATCCATGGAATATTACAAACTAAAATGACCATACAAAACCCACAAAATAAAACAGTTTCAACAATTATGTTGTTGTGTAGAAGAATTATGCTTTTTACCTCTAACAATGCATCAAGCCTTAATTAATTTATTCAGTTAGTTGTTGAGGATGTCATGATCAGTCTCGTAAAACATGCCATGACCGTGTGAGGTCTTTTTGTAATGAAGTCTTTGAAGTCACCACTTTTTGGAATATGGTGGTTCCATTCATCACTTACTTATCTGGTTACTGCCCTTTCTGGTTACATTGATGCCTTTATCTCGCTGTACTGGTTACATCAATGCCTTTCCTTTGCTCCAGCTGTTCTGGTTACATTGATGTCTATATCTTACATTACCTGTTCTGGTTACATTGATGTCTATATCTTACATTACCTGTTCTGGTTACATTGATGCCTTTCTTTTGCTCCAGCTGTTCTTGTTACATTGATGGCTATTTTGAACAGTTGCCTTTTCTGCTTACATTGATGTCATTTCTCAAACATATGTATTTTTATTTATTTTTATTTGCTATTTTGGTTTACATTGATGCCTTCACGCTAAATAAAGTTCTGGTTACATTCATGCAATTTCTCAAACTATCTTATCTAGTTTAACATTGATGCCATTTCTCATGCTGAAGCTAAATTACACTGAAGTCAAGTATACCGATGGTCTCAAACTGATGGATAGATTTCTTGCATGAATACGAGGAAAGCCATTCCTTCCCCAGTGTAATTTCTTCTCCATTGAGGGAGTAGATGGATACTTTCTTGTGGTTCTGCATTGTCAGTGCTTTGAAAACTACCAAGTGAAAAACTGCAGACATCAAATTGGCCAATGCTGCTAATGACAGACTCTAGTGTTGGAACAGCCGTAAGAGAAATGGTCGCTCAAGAAATGGTTTGGGCCAACCGTCTTGGAATAATAGAACGGTGCCATGGGACATGTCACTGCCAGATCCTCTCTGTGGAATACAGGATCTGGTGCTAGAATACGGTAAACGTTCAATTTCAATTCGTATTTATGAGATGTGTCTAGAAGGCTGAAGGTGCTAGTTAAGGTTATAAGATTACCACAGTTGCACGATGTCCATAGTAATATTGGGTTGATTTAGTAGATTTTTATATGTTCTGACTTTCTCTAGATATACACGATGTCTGGATTTAATTGAATTCCGTTTAGTTTTTTTAAATTAAGATATGAACAATGATGTGTTCACATTTATAATTTCTTAAGTTTGACATTAATTAATTACTTTATGTCTAATTTGTTGTCAATGAGGGGTAGCTTTCCATCTTGAGATTTTGTGAGATATAAGCTATTAATGAGATTGGCAACAGATTGTATGGAGGGTCTGCGAGATTGAAGACCATCTTGGTGAGACGAGAGTCCCCTGCAAGGTTACATATGGAGGCAGTATATCACTTTATTCTCATCCAGGGTAATTGTCCATAACTTGTCCATGACCATCTTGCAAGGCCAGCTGTTCTTAAAATATGTTCTGTTCACGTGTAGGTGAAAATCTCACGTCCTGTCGAGATATTAAGCAATAATTAAGTCAGTATTAAAATGTCATTTATTATTAATTTAATCATTGATGATATATGGTTGAAATATTAGCATTTAGCTTTATTTTTAACCTTTTTTCTATTAAAGCAGAAATGTTGATCAAGTAGATGCTTAAAAGACCTATTAATTAAAAATTAAAATAGTATTATAAAAATAAAAATAATATTATAAATGAAAATAAAATAATAAGAGCAATAAATACAATTATTGTGTAATATTTATGGATATATTTGTGAAGAAAACACTCAAGAAAAATTGAAAAATAAATCTTAATTCAGGCAAAGCTGTTGATAATGACAACATATGTCGTACATCCCTTCGGTGTTGTTGGATTGAGGATGCCGTGCTGTACCGTTCACGAGCTGGTACACAAGGCCTTCTAGCAGGTCTCCAGGCAGTTTGGTGCCACTTGTGTACTCTGCGACTTTCTCATTTTCTCCGATAGCTTTGGACCCTCAATGACATTGAATCGTTAATTGCATCCAGAAGTCCGCAAATGTTTGCAAATCCGCCGAAAACGGGCCGAGTGTCTTGTCTGATGAGTGGCCGCTTGCCCCATGGTCATCTACGTGGACTTCATCCGATCAGACGGCAGCATCGCCATCACCATCGTCATCACGGAGATGGAGGCCGGAGGTGGCTTCAATTAGATCTCCGCAGTCTAAATGTTAGCCCAGGTTTCTCTCCTGTACTGGGATCAAGCTTACACAGTCGCCCAGGGTCATAATGGCCTACTAACCAAACCATGTGACCCATGTACGTTTCAATGGGATGATTGATAAGTGTCGATTTCAACTTTGGGAGTTTGCACTTCAGTTTCAATGCAAAATAGATGAAGCTCTGGGCAGACTATGTGTCTGAAAAAAAGACGAATCTCAGCTCGTGAGAGTTAAGCCTGTAATGTAAAAGTTCAGTAACATTCGATTTACAGTCGATTAACCTTTGTGGATGCTGGAGGCAACAGGAGTTGCCATGTCACGTTTTTAAAATAGATCAGGATTTATCATTAATTTCAGACAATTAGGGTTCACTAAAATACTGTTCAAATGTTATCAGGGTATGTGTTATATTATATTATTTAAATAATTATTATATTCTTAATTTTTTAAACATTTATTTATACAATTTTAGGGTATTTATTGTACCTAGTATTCAACTCAGTTATCCAGTCAATTTCCTATGTTCGAGCAGGGGGGAAAAAAAATTGTTATCCACTGTTTTACAGCTCTTTACACAACAGGACCGATACCAATATTGTGATTTCCAACCTAGAAAGTTATGGAGCATATTCAAAATCATATTGCATGCATAGCCACATAGCATTTGTAACATAATCTCTTGACAAGTAACTTTTTCGAAAGATGACATTTGTGCACCGTGAAATGTATGAATAAGCAATGTGTGTGCCAAAGATATTTCCAATGTAAACAAACTACCGTATTACACTGCCTGCGTCCAACAGAATTTTATGAGAAGAATTCCCCAACACCATTCCCACACGAAATGACATAGAAAACCCAGTGATGTGTGCATCATAGCGGCTATCATTTTTCCGATGACGAGCAAATCGGCAAGTGAGAATCAGCTGATGTGAGAATATATTGATCTGGGTTCCCCCACCCTTCCCTCCCTCCCTCCCCACTCCCTCTTCCCTCCCTCCCTTAGGAGCTCTTTTGCCAAGTGAGGCAGAGAAAAAAGTACGAGTTTTGTCTTAAGGGCATTAAGCTGTTTATCAACTTTGACAAATACAGATAAACTGGTAAATAACCGCAGTGACGGATAAAATCTAAGGTGAGGACAGGTATGCTGGCTCCCGTTAAACTAGGCTGATTGGCCAGGTGATAATAATCACAGGTACGTGTGGAAGGCATTAGAAAATAGATATATAAAAACAACAAGTTGGTGAAGAAATGCTTGACCACAGGGTCATTAGCATTTCTGTGAATGTTGTTTTGATTAGTCTTGGAGATAGCATGTTTTCTCTTAACCGTTTGGGTTTGGCCTGTGTTTTACCTTTTTATTACTGGATCAATAAAAATAACAAATTAAATCTACAATTTTGGGTATATGTGAATGCCAGCAGAAATAAGACAGTTAAGAGTCGCGGTTAGTTCTGATTTACATTTTGTTTTGTTTTTATGTTTGTAAACAGTTTGGATTTTGCTCAATTTTGTTAAACAGTGTTACTGTTAGTGATTTCAATTAAATGCAGAACTTTTAGTTATTAGATGAATAACCACATACTATATTATACCTTAATGTTCACATTACAATTATCAGTGGAGATAATGTATACTATAATTTGATATTAAACTAATTGATGATTAATTATATCCTATTTCTGTATTCTTATTTCTGATTAATAAAAACAGTATTTGTTTCCTCTTGTAAATGGGAATTTTGAACTTTAGACTTCCAAGTTCAAGCATTATCAGATTTATGTCTGAAGGTAAAAGCAACTTTATCTGATGTAGTTATTGTTGATTGTTTTTCATGGCCATCCAAACATATCCTTAGGTGAGGTCAATATTTTACTGCAAAGCAATATTTGTATGTTACCTCCAGATGGTTGTACATTACCTCGGAAGGTTGTACATTGCCTCAGAAGGTTGTACATTGCCTCAGAAGGTTGTACATTGCCTCTTGAATATTGTACATTACCTCAGAAGATTGTACATTACCTCAGAAGGTTGTACATTGCCTCCAGAAGGTTGTACATTACATCAGAAGGTTGTACATTGCCTCAAAAGGTTGTACATTGCCTCAGAAAGTTGTACATTGTCTCCTGAAGGTTGTAATTGCCTTTGGAAGGTTGTATATTGCATCTGGAAGGTTGTACATTGCTTCCAGAAGATTGTACATTGCCTCTAGATGTTCACACATTGCCTCAAAAGTCATACATTGCCCCAGAAGGTAATTTTGCCTCAAGAAGATTGCCCATTGCCTCCAAATGTCATACATTGCCTCTAAAAAGTTGTACATTGCCTCTAGAAGGTCATATATTGCCCCCAGATGGTCACAAACTGACCATATTGATTTTATATTTCGCTTATTGACACTGAAGTGGTTAACAAACTTTCCCACATTAGGCCGTCAATTAGCTTGCCTCTTGATTTCTTCAGGGATACAAATTTCATCCTTGACTGCGTTCAAATTTGAAATAATAGCTGTAACCTGGTTAAATACCAGTATCGGTGTATGACCGAAGCAATTCAATGAAGAATATTAAATCAAATATACAGTATTAGTGTCAGTTTATCAATCATGTCAACAAATTTCTTTTGTCATCAGTTAGATGTGAGTCCATTGAGATACCGATGCCGTTCTCAAAGATTTCATCACCAAATATGTTGTTGTTTGTAGTAATATTATGATCATTTTAACTGATAATTTCTACAGCATTACTTTTTGTTATATGTCAGTCAATATTATATACTTTAATACAGATGGATTGCAGAGGATATGTGTGATTTTATCAAGTTCTTGGTCCTTCGTGAAGATGGTGTTGTGAATCTTAGGACCAGTGTCTGATGTTCATTTCGTGGATGAACGGTGTTGATTTAAATATGCACTCATCAAAATGGGATTATCATCGGGATTAATCAGTGCCAATTGTTTCGAGGAAGATGGACGAAGAACAATGAATAAATAATTGGCGTAGTTGAATTGTGTTTGGGTGATTCTGTGGCTATGGGCCATGCAATGCATTTCCAGTTTCTCTGACGTTGTTTGGGTGAATCCTTTTTTCTTAACCCTCTCCCTGCTGGATTATTCACAGGCACAGATCTTTAGGGCATCTGTGGTTGCCTTCAGCGGGGAGAGGGTTAATGCTGCTGTACTTGTTATTGAAATGTGATACTACTAATAAATGTATCGGTAGATGGGTTTACAAGTTTTTAAATGTCATCAAGATTGTAACTTGTTATTTTAATAAGCCGTCTCTGCGATGTAATTGTTAGAGCATTCGGGTTCGGAATGTCACAGGTTCAATTCATGGTCGCGTCCTACCAAAAGACATTAAAAGATGGTACTTATTGTTCTCCTGCTTGGCACTCAGAATTAAGACAGTATGAGAAAATAACACATGTACAGGATTCAATAAAAAAAAGAGTATGAAATTAAAAGATTTCTTGTGGTTGAATCTGCCATAAAAATATTCTTACTCGATTTCTTCTTTTCATGTCCATTTTGTGAATTCTAATACTGCTCATTACAACCACAATATATCATTGTATATAAACCCAATATATATTAAAACTAATATCTGAAATACGCATATACCACATGACGATCGCCTCTCCCAAGCATGGTGTTCATTGGTCCGGTACTTCCTGCTGATAGCCACTCAGTCGTGAGTTATTAATATTAGTGGTCGCGCTGTTGCACAACCGCTCAAGCAGAACACATATTGCGTAAATTGTACAAATGTGATGTAGCGATATCAATGCACCTTTTGTGCGTCTGATCGAATCCACCTTTCATATCTAGTGCATAAAAATAACGTCTAAATAATATGTCGCACTCCACCCTTTATGCTCTCGAGTTCAAACTTGTTAAAAAAAATTAAGTGTTTTCAGTGGTGACAATTACATTGTTCGAGTGGTATAAATTGCCACCTTTTGCTGGTAGTGTATAATGGGGGTTTTGGGTTATGAACCACGACTATCTATTATTTATACACTGAGGCATGGAGGAGAACATTTTCCACAGTGTAACAGCCGCATTACTGGAAAGTTATAGAAACACCTCACGATTCACTGGCAGCACACCTGTATTAACGATGTTGATGGCCAGGTGAGAAATGTCTAATCTCGAAACGAACGAAATACCTACAGGCGAAAACAGGGTCACAGATTTTGGTCAGAGTGTTTTGTTATATGAGGCTTTGGTAGGAGAACATGCTTATTATTTGTATTGTGAGATATTGACCTGCGTGTCTATTGAAGCAGAAAGTTGGAGGGTTTTGTAGAAATGTCTCACCCTTTGATCTAGGATAGATGAAATAAATTAACAGAAGCAATGAAAGTATGCCAGGGTTATGAGATCTACATGACTAATAATAATAATAATAATAATAATAATAATAATAATAGTAGTAAATGAAAATAATAATAATAGTTGATAATAATAATAATAATAATAATAATAATAATGAAAATAATAATGAAAATAATAATTGTTATGTATTATTGATTTAACAAAATAGAAATTATTTTCAACCTCATTAATATTTTTGTAAAATAAACCCCCAGTCTATGTGAATCACAGATGATGAATAGTAAATTGATGTCCACTTATGTAATTCGATACAAATGTCTGTTATATGAATGGAATTTTGTATATCTTCGTTACACTGGATATCCATTGATCAAGGCACATCCTGATACTGTGTTCCACAAGAAACAATCAAATTTGGGAGCTTACTCTTGCTCATCCTCGAAAACCCACGCTGTTGTGACTCCACTACCTTCTGTCAAACACCCTGGGAAAACTGCCTATTCAGAAGT
>JAVCKZ010065600.1:0-14623 GCA_034780755.1 Lepetodrilus elevatus
AATCAGATATTATACAGATTCACTGACATTTTCAGGGAATATACATATTCCCTGATTATACACATTCACTGTAACATTTACACATCTATCCTGTTAATATCAACATATAGTATAGCGCCTCGAGCATTGTTATATCGATGGGTTAGGTGCATTATAAACATGCTTATTATTCAGTGTTTCTTGTGCATAGAATATCTACAATGATTAACATACTACTTGTATTCATGGGCGACTTATATCAGAATAGATCACTAAATTCAAGAAAATACAATTCATCCATTTCACAAGGGATCAAAATGCTTTATTCACATGTTATTTGTGATGATATAACATGAAAGCTGTGGATATGGAGTATAATGTGATCACATCTGCTAATCAGACATCAGACAGTAATGTGTGGGGCAAGATCAATAATACTATATTCTGCTCTTATTCTAGAATACAAAATATATTCTTGTGCTAAATATGCTAGAACACCATATGTTCTACTGATAGAACTAGCATACACAACTTAAACTAGGAGTGTATAGCGGAACAGATGAGCTGTGTCTGGATTGAGAAACCAGATGTCAGGGTGTTTCTGATAACCAGTGATAGTGTTAGCAGTGTCTGAGTGCTGTCTAGCTGTCTACCTCAGCTGATGGTCAGCAGTGTCTGGTGGTCAGTGCTAGTGGTCATTAGTGGTCATTAGTGGTCATCTGAGGCTGTGTGCTACTGACCCAATGACCACTGACTGAGTATGTAGAGTCTGGGTCCAACCCTAACACTACCTTTCTGTGGAACTGGGCCCGGGACAACACTGAATGGGAATTAACTAAAATAAGTGGGCGATTCATGGTAAATATGACAGTCCACCTTTGTTTGAACACGTCTTAACCTTCATCATGTTGGTGGCAGTTGGAGGTGTTCAATAGAGAAGTGTGTAGGTACTACTATAGTTGGAGATGCCCATATACGTACAGAGCATGTCAAGTTAATACTATAGCTTCAATTCCAGATCTCAATCCAGACAGTGTCATGGAAAAAGCATTCAGATTCATAGAATATGTTCATAATTAAAGAAACTTCACACAAGAGTTGGGATAGCTGTAATTAATTCAAACATGCAAGAATGTAGAAGTTAGGTAATCAGAAAACTCTCCAAGGAACCAGACTGAAGTTTACCAAGTGATTGAAACATCGCAGAGTGGTATTTGCCAAGTATACAGCTGACAGTGAGGAGGGACACTGGTGTTGTGGAGGCAGGATACAGCACTCCTGCTATCAGGCAGTTAAAAGGCAGCCTGGTCATTCAGCTGATCCTATTGCTGATAAATACACTCAGCCAATTAGGTGGTGGGGAGTACATATGATTGTTGCTACGGTACTTAATGCTATAAAAAACCCAATACTACACATATACTACTCATGCTTTCAGCCTACCCATGGTACTGCATGTATTGAAGACTTGCACACTAATAGTGGCATGTTTCACGTAGATGTCCATCAGCTCGTTTCTTTCCATAATTCACTCTCATAATTATGTTATCCATGCAAGACAGAGAACCGTTTATAGATTTGAATTTTTAGTAAACTTGACTTCAAGGTTGTAGTCAAATTTTGCATTACCTGTAAGTAGTTTAGAAGTTAAATTTTTCTTCCATTATCAAATTTACTACATCTCGCTCAAATAACACTACAGGCATATCATGATCATCATAAAGTATATTTTTAACTTGCTAAAGCATGACATGACATAAATCTATTGATGCTATAACTTCAGCTATAATTGAATTCACTATTAATAGAATAGTTATTCCAGAAACCAAAATAGGTAAAACTAATCAATCATGCCAGCGACTCCCAGGTGCGTCTTACTGCCGACATATTGTGTTACGTGTGATAGAAAAAGCAGGTAGATCACCCTAGATGCCTGAGACAGGAGCAAAGTCTGACTAAATATAGCATGTGTACATAGCTTAGAATCATTACCTACATGCTGAGTGAGGAGACCTGTCTACATGGCAGACCCTACCTCACCTGGAGTGCCTCAGCAGCTGTCCTAACTCTTCTGAGTATCTCACCATGATTGTCTGGCTCTACCTGAGTATCTCACATTGATTGTCTGGCTCTACCTGAGTATCTCACCTGATTGTCTGGCTATACCTAAGTATCTCACCTTCTTCGTATACAAGTATCTCACCATGTAAATATATCACCAGTGAACTTGTCTTATCTATATATTTGTTATTCACCATCATCCTGATATATTATTGCTTTCACAGCCACCTATCTCATCCTTCTACCTGGGTATCGGGTATCTCACCCTTCTACCTGGGTATCTCACCCTTCTACCTGGGTATCTCACCCTTCTACTTGGGTATCTCACCCTTCTACCTGGGTATCTCACCCTTCTACCCGGGTATCTCACCCTTCTACCTGGGTATCTCAACCTCCTACTTGGGTATCTCACCCTTCTACCTGGGTATCTCACCCTTCTACCTGGGTATCTCACCCTCCTACCTGGGTATCTCACCCTGATGTCCTTGCTTTACCTGAGCATATCACCCTCCTATTTAAGAATCCAAGCTTTTGAGACTATCCCCATACTCAAATAAGGAACTAGTAATATCTACCAGATATCCACCCCAATCCTCACCCTCTGTTGTTTTCACCCTCTGTCTGTGAGATACAGTTGTTTTCACCCTCTGTCTGTGAGATACAGTTGTTTTCACCCTCTGTCTGTGAGGTACAGTTGTTTTCACCCTGCTTGTGAGATACAGTTGTTTTCACCCTGTCTGTGAAATACAGTTGTTTTCACCCTGTCTGTGAGATACAGTTGTTTTCACCCTCTGTCTGTGAGGTACAGTTGTTTTCACCCTCTGTCTGTGAGATAGTTGTTTTCACCCTGTCTGTGAGATACAGTTGTTTTCACCCTGTCTGTGAGATACAGTTGTTTTCACCCTGTCTGTGAGATACAGTTGTTTTCACCCTCTGTCTGAGATACAGTTGTTTTCACCCTCTGTCTGAGATACAGTTGTTTTCACCCTCTGTCTGAGATACAGTTGTTTTCACAGCCGCCTGTCATCCCAGGTCACTATCAGTGTAACATGCAACTCTACCACTGGGCATTGCCTGCCTTAATTGATTGCCCTAATTGCCCCCATTGCCATGATTGCTGGGTGGTTACACTAATTACAGCTGTGAATTAACACGCACTAGCATCAGTGATCATGGCAACATGCATGGTGTCATTCAGCTTTTCCGATTTGAGATGTTTAGGCCTTCACAGTTTCTCCGTTTTTATTCTTATGGTGGGTTGTTACAGTAGATTGGTTTGTTGTGATATCATTTAGTAGGTGGCAGCGTTCATAATTTGTACATGGTGTGATGTCTCAAATATGATCTAAGTATTGGCAGGAATATTGTTGGTGCGACCGTAGAACAGGAGTCATGCAGTTCAATTAATAAATATATTACAATGTATTAAAATCATATACAAATGCTATTATGGGCATAGATGGTATTTATTTTCTTCTAACCTAGCCAATGACCGGTACATGTCTATTACAGAGGTGTCAATATCCCTTAACCCTCTCCCTGCTGGATTATGCACAGGCACTGCTCTTTTGGTTGCCTACAGCATGGAAAGGGTGAATTGGCAAGATAAATTGGATCAAGTTACACTGTGCACATTTCCATTTCCCTGATTAATGATTTTTACCAATATAACACATTTTGTCTGGAAAGTGGGAGTAAGCCACACAGACATACTTATTTCACTAACAACATAATCAAATAGATACACTTTATATTAGTGTTCTCTACAATTCAGATGTACCCATGGTTCCATCTTTGACATACAAGCTTTATCTTTCCAAAGTCTTCAGGAAATGTATCAATGGGGAAAAAACCACATACCTCCATTTCCAACACATAATCAGTAAAACAGACTGATTTGAGACATCTGGTGAGTGAAGAAGAAAAGAAAAGTCCAGTGAAGGAGTCCAGGAAAGATTTCCTCACAGACGAGATACTGGCTTGTCAGGCGAACAGCTTCAAACAGGATGATGCCAAACTTAGCCCTGTTCACTGTTGCCAGTGAAAAAATGACTACCTGAATCAGGTAACATTTCAAAACGGCTGGAAACATATTTCTAGACCACTGGTATACTTCCCTTTGATAATTAAACAACACACATTTTAAGCAATGCCCATTTCTATTATGATTTGAGAAACATATCTTACTTTCAACAACTATGAATCAGATTATCAATACGACCTTCAACATGGGTTTCTATGCCACTACACCACAAAGCAACACAAGAACCTCAATATGACAGGAGTATATGCTTGAAGTAAGATCTGGCTGAGTAACAAATATAGTTGACACACTAACATAGGTCTGAATAACACACTAATATGGGTTAGTCTAGGTATGCACATTCCATGTTTACATTTGAGCCATAGGGTATCATATTGTGTACAAGGCAGATGATAATATTTATAGCAAAGTTATATCAGATGAATACAAACAGTTACTGCAAATACGTAATAAAAGCATATTCATTTTATTAAAATTATTTCAGATATATTTACAATAGTACCAAAAAATATTTCAGATATAATTACAAAAGTACCAAAAAATATTTCAGATATAATTACAAAAATTCCTAAATTAAGGATAGCTCTTTAACAGCTTAAA
The DNA here is from genome assembly GCA_034780755.1 of Lepetodrilus elevatus. Lineage (NCBI taxonomy): Eukaryota > Metazoa > Mollusca > Gastropoda > Lepetellida > Lepetodrilidae > Lepetodrilus > Lepetodrilus elevatus. Next base: position 4,685 of record JAVCKZ010065600.1, read on the forward strand.
AATGCCAAATATTTGTTTTCACTTGTTTATAAAGATGAAGATGAAAATGTTCACACTCATAATCTCAAGATTTATCATAATAAGTGACAATTTTAATAGTTAGAATTCTGCAAAGCATTGTCGTTCACTGAACTGACATTGGCTAGGAAAGTGGACCCAATCCCTCTCACAAGCCTGGGCTGCACACACTGATGACAGCTCGTAATAAACAGCTGATAGGACGGACAGCTTGCATGCAAACAACGCTATTCTGCATACAAAGAAACCAACTCACAAAGACAAGCAATTGAGCCAAAAACATAAACAGGAATATTTCTTAGCGAGACATACAGTGGACTAGGGTGATAACTATTACACAGTGACACCACAAAGCAATTAATGCGTTGTACTATATGATAATGATACGCGTCTACTTGGTCCATTCATTGATAAGTTGGCCACTATGACACTTCATTAGCCATATAGCACTGGCTGACTGAAGACTACCACACACATGTAACAAGGCTAAGCTTTTTCAAACCTGGCTCCAGTTCCCCTGCCAGTCAGTCATCCATGACATCCGGGACTCACTTCAGTGAGCACAGTTTTTCAATGAGCGCTGTCTGGTTGTCACACGAAGTGCAACAGCTGTACAATCAGTATATCCCAATACTCTGCGGCAGGGCCAGGCTAGCAGCACCGGCCTCAAGCCTTGTTGGAACTCCTTACAGTGGCAGGGAATGGACGATGAGTCAGACACAGGATGAGGCAGAATCAACAGCGGAGACACAAGCCAGAACACGGAGCATGGAAACTCAGCCGGGCTAGGTATTGATCACAGGCTCATGCCTTCGTGGAGGCAGTCAACAGCCAGTCTGGTGTTGTTGCTGTACCCAGCCTGGCTGGTTGTATTGAGTTGGAATCAGCTTTCAAGATTCTTTCACTCGTATCACGGCTGACATGTTTTGTATGCACATGTCCTGATTGTATGTGCTAGGCCGGATTTCCACTGGCTGTTGTTGCTGACACATAGAATATGTTGCTGTGACCAGCTTGATAAATGTTGCTGTGACCAGCTTGATAAATGTTGCTGTGACCAGCTTGATAATGTTGCTGTGACCAGCTTGATAAATGTTGCTGTGACCAGCTTGATGTTGCTGTGACCAGCTTGATAATGTTGCTGTGACCAGCTTGATAAATGTTGCTATTCACGGCACATGGTGAATGCTTCTGTGACCAGCCTGACATGTGTTTCTAGGCATAGCCTAGTGTATGTTGCTGTGACTAGCCTGGTTAAGATGTTGCTGTGACCAGGCTGGTAAATGTTGCTTGGCACAGAGTATGTTGATAAATGAACAGCCTGTTATCAAGGTTACAAAATATTGTTCATGCTCAATTCAAATTGTACTCAAACCCTAGCTAAAGTTTAACACAAAACATGAGTTAATGATGAATTCATACTCAAAAGTGTCATAACTTGGGGCCCTGGTATATCTGGTATATATTGTAGTTTCTTTCACCCATTGTGCAATGACACTTCCTCACTGAGACACTTTCCAACCGAACCAACAGCACAGACTACTGTGCAAAATGACATATGACATTGGCTTCAATTTGAAATGGATTCAACGAGCAGATTCCCGAGTAAGCTATTTTCACCTCCTACATTAAAGGGTCATCTAGACTTGCTATTTCCACAGAAACCAATTACTACACATCCTACGTCAACAGCAGAAGGATTACTTAGATAAACAGGCAACGCAATGTAACGAATACCCACGGAATCAGGGTACATATCAGAGTTTACACAAGATGCTCTACTACAGATTGTATAGTGATACAGCAAGATGAATGATAGTGTATAGAACATAGGTATCACTGAACATGCTTTCTTGATTCATTAGTCATTGACAATGTCTGATATACTTGGCAATGCCTAGCAGTGTCCTGACAGTTCATTAAAACATCTGATAGTACCAGTTTAACCAGCACTTTCAAATCGTTCATACTTCAGTGAACAACCCTAGACTAGAAGGGGAGGGCAGGGATGGAACTTAACTTTAAAAGTTACTCGTCTGAATAATGATATAAATAACAAAACATGAAATTTCTCCTAGTCCATAGGATACCTTTAACGTTGCCTCCAGGCAAATGTCTAGTTCTTTCCCTGGGAGGTATGGGTATGGGTGTGGGAGGTATGGGTATGGGTATGGGTGTGGGTGAGGGTGGGGTGTGGGTGGGGTGGGTGTGGGTGAGGGGTGGGTGTGGGTGAGGGGTGGGGATAATCATATCTAATGACATGGTTGTCAAGGAGACTACATCTGTGGAAGGTAGCGATAGTTTGGACTGTCATCAAGAGTACTGTATCAGCCAGAGTCTAGAAGTAGCAGTTCTAAGTGAAGGAGTTCTCTTGGTTTTACCAAGTTCTAAGTGAAGGAGTTCTCTTGGTTCTACTAAGTTCTAAGTGAAGGAGTTCTCTTGGTTCTACTAAGTTCTGTCTAGAAGTCGACGCCGACAGTGAAGGGGTATGTCTTGGTTCTACTATCTAAAAGTAACAGTTCAAGGTAAAGGGGTCTGTCTGCTGGTGCTACTACTAAGGGGTCTAAGGGGACTAAGGGGTCCGTCTAAGGGGTCTAAGGGGACTAAGGGGTCCGTCTAAGGGGTCTAAGGGGACTAAGGGGTCTGTCTAAGGGGTCTAACGGGACTAAGGGGTCTAAGAGGACTAAAGGGTCCGTCTAAGGGGTCTAAGGGGACTAAGGGGTCCGTCTAAGGGGGTCTAAGGGGTCTGTCTTACCTTCCTGTGGCCGTCCCTCCAGCTTCATCCACCTGCTTGTCAGACTCTGCAAGTATACAACATGGCGGCCATTAGAACACATACAACCAGTACAACAAACAAACCTTACAAATGGTCCTGGTATACCTGTATTGAAATACACACGTACTGATTCTGCCTAGTAAGGTTAATGGCTCAAGTTTATAGAAATCATCCATAAAACAAGTTAAGCATAGACTAACATGGCAACAAAAAGTTTACTTCACCCAGTCTCCCATGAATAACTGTCACAGCAGCATGTCCACTAGTTGGCCGTCAAGTGGTAAGTATGTGACACAATGAACAGACCAGGTAGTGTGGGCCTAGCAGGGTAGCTCACAGTGTTTACCCCTGTCTCTGGGGGTGTAGCCAGCAGCCTCAGTCAAGTGTACCCCCAGCCTCAGTTAACTCAGCTAGCTCAGTCAGTATTGGAGAGGTCACACTGTCTACTACATGGTTATAGGACATGGTTGAAGGGTAGATCGGACCTGTCACCACAGAGCTCTAGTTGTACTACACAAACACCCACCAGTAGTGGGCACGGATACAGTGTTCACACTGACAGATACTGTCAATGAGCACAAGAGGAGTGATACCAGCCCAATACTGGCACAGAACCAGTATGAAGCCTGTCTTCACAAACAGGACAATTAGGTAGAGAATATTCTGTTATCAAATAGTGGCTTTCTCCTCCATTGATTTCCTCTCTATATTCACTGGAACAGTGTCAGCTGGGAGTTCTGTACTCGAGTGGCGGATGAATGCTTGGAGATGTACGCCTCATCACAACATAGGTCTGGTCTACATGTACCGCCTCATCCCAGAACAGATACGTTCTGCATGGACCGGTTCATCACAGAACAGACACGTTCATCATGTGTACCACCCCATCACAGGACGGTCTGCATATACTAGAGGCAATCATGCCACAAACTTACTGTCATATACACTGGAGTCCACCGTACATAGGAGACTACAGAGAAGACTACACTTACTGTCATATACATAGGAGACTACAGAGAAGACTACACTTACTGTCATATACATAGGAGATTACAGAGAAGACTACACTTACTGTCATATACACAGGAGACTACAGAGAAGACTACACTTAGTGTCAGATACATAGGAGACTACAGAGAAGACTACACTTACTGTCATATACACAGGAGACTACAGAGAAGACTACACTTACTGTCATATACATAGGAGATTACAGAGAAGACTACACTCAATGTTATATACAATGGAGCCTATACTCCACACAAAAGGAAGTGAACAACTGCCAAGGTCTAACTTGAGGTAAGCTATAAATATATCCTAACAAAAAAAAATGGAAACTTTCTTTTGAGAAATCACTTGCATCTGTACACTAGGTATATCAGTGAGCAGATCTCGCCTGAAATCTCCTATCAAAGTTGGCAGGTCTGGCTGGAATACCTGCTTTATTGTTTAAGACTTGTAACTGGAAACTCTACTTAAATATCAGTCAGCAGATCTCACATGAAACAAGGAGCCAAGTCAATGACTGACAGTTACCTAAACATATGTACAGATACCAGGGTCATGGCGGTGCATGGTGGTTACTATGACTGGCAAAGCTCAACAGAAACTCAAGTAGATATTCTTGTCATAATTAATGACATACCGGTAGTTAGTAGTATGTCATAATTTCTGTCAACATAATATTGATCAATATATTGAAAGGGAGTAGATTCAGATAGTTATTCCAGATACGTTTCGCCTAGATAATTCATCATTCATTGACATTCAGCATTCTTGTACAGTCACCACATTGCCTACAGTGCATAGAGAGACTCACTGGCTGCGACATGTAGAACATCATCGCTAATTGATATTGCCTAATGAAAACACTTATATAATTCTGTTAAAATTTGAGTGAAATATTTTCTTACGATTCCTAGAAATTTGAAGTTAACTGACAGCAGGTTAAAATAAGCTTGACTTTATATACAAAATCTCACAATGACATTGAAGATTGTGTTCGAGACTGCCATTAAATAATTCTGAATCTGACACTGGTGTAGCGTATACAGACATTCATCTACACATTTCCCAAGTAAACACTAGCAATGCAGTCTTTGTATTGATCGATTGTCGAGTACAAGTGATTGTGTAACACCGGCAGCTATTGAACACACACGGATACAAGTATTAATTTAGGCCACCATTCTACCAACATATCAAATGAACATACCAAGAATATAAAGAACAATTCTCATATAGTCCAGCCGCCATTTAAATAAACACTGCCAACAAACACTAAAGCCTAATTGACACTATTGATGTGACGTTACTGGGGTCACACAGGTCATAGATGTACAGATATCGGTTACCTCTGTCCATGGTCATTCTCAAGAGTGGACCGTATTAGATAGCCATGTCCTGTCAGAGTGTCCTACATAGTCACTGTCCTGCCAGACAACACAGATATGCTAGTCAGAGTGTTCCAAGTCCTGCTAAACACAAGGAGTGTGTCGACCGACCACCGTGTCAACAGTCGCGGCAGACCGATCGCCTGCACCAGGTGTGTTCAGGTATTCCCCGTCAATAAGCAGGCAGGACAATGGAACGGGCAGGGCATGTTCGAACACAGTCAGGGATTTAAAGTGAGCACGCCAGTTCCTCCGTTGCCAACAAGCTCTGTACAGTCATAACCAAGGCTACTCTCACTGGGAATAACCATAACAATAACCCAGAGGCCAGAGTAACCCACAGGCCAGATAAACTCAGTAAGTTTACCTTTGTTTTACTGAAAATTCACTAATTATGGTAAAAAGAATTAAATGGCAATTTGTTAAGCAAGTGTTACTCTGTGAGATGTGAGTTCAGCCAATGTTTGCTATCAATGGCACACAGACATTGAACCATTCACAACAACATATTTAATGGAATATATTTCATAAATACTCTTAAGAATTTATATCAATAGTGTATCCATGGCAACTAGCACATATGTGTTTAGTGTACAGGGGAATCTTGAAATGTTTACTTTTGTGTGATATATGGGTACAATAAGTTTGCTTTGTCTTAGCTGAACAAATACATATATGTAGTCGAAATTGACATATCTCCCTGTCTTGGATTTCTTAGATCTCCTACAAATACTGTATTTAGTGATAACAACTATTGATAAACTCTGAACAGTTTCATAATCAACTAATATTGACATGTACAACATATGACAAACCTCAGACACTTCAAACATGCAGCCCTAGCTTGTACTAAGTTGTGAGAGTTACATCACTGATACTGTCACCTCTGGCATTCTGGATTCAAAGTCAGGACAGAAATGTAAAGGTCCCGCAGCACGCAGCTCTAACGTCCGCACTTACACTAAGTTACAGCCTGATCAGCATACGTATAACATGATCTCTGGTATAATGAGTCTACCACCAACATTATATATATATAATACCATAGGATGTGTCCTTGTCTTCACAGCCAATTTGTCAGATAATGTGGCAATACTTTAATGTCTTTATAATGCTTTATCCAAATTTAGAAGTTTGCTAGTTTGCGTTAAACTGATACATCATTTGAAAACTGTTTATGAACATCTCTAAAATTACCCGAAAGCCCCGGGAGTAGTATTCTAAGGAAAGGGTTTAAAATATGGCAACATCAAGTTTTTTAAGGTAATTTGAGAACACCTATTTTCAGATTCCCCATCAGCTCTCAGAAGTCTGGAGCTGGGTGTGGTGAACTAGGTCCCCACCCCTCATGCAGAAGTGGGCGTGGCCCTCCCCCCAGACCATGCTGCCTCACTTGCTGGTGCTGCCATCTGGTGAGAGGATGAGACAGTTTGAGGTAAGCAGATTCTCCGACTCTCTTTCAGGGCAAGCTGGAGATGTCTAGAATGTTGCTCTGTGTCAATTCTCACACATGCAGCGATGGCTGGTGCTATTAGCATTGCTGGGAGAGTATGTGCAATGTTACATGTCTCTGTGGATAACAGCATTGATATAATCACATGTCTGACTGATGGCCAGATGCATTAGCTGCTGGTGAAAACCTATTAAACAATAGTTTACTGGAAATGAGCACAAAATGCCTTCACTTCAGGGGCAAGTCACCAAAATAACAGCTACGGCCCCTGGGCTCAGATATTTATGTTAAGTTTCATGATTTTCTTGTGGTTTCAAAGTATTTCTTTTCTACACGGGAAGTAAGACGTTACTATGGCATCCTATACAGACTTGTCAGTAAACAGATTTGATATCCACTTACCTGACAAACATTAAATGGTGTATTACCGTAGTGTATTGTTTATACAAATAGTAAATTATATCATATCCATAACAGTAGCTCACACATTACAGAATTGATAAATGCTTCTTAGACAAAAACTAACAAATCTGATGGAAAATATGCCAACTTCTAAAGAGATTAAACATGATGTAGAACTGTACATGGTTCAGGTACGGTAAATCAATATGATAGCTTCACCAGCCTTGTTTATAGAGAAACATGAAGATTATTAGAAACGGAAATTTGGTGTATTTTTCAATTTGCGTGGCCACTATTACTCACTGACATGAACGAACAGTAACACAGTTGTAGACTAACTTGGCCTCACCAACACAGACACAGATAGCACAGACATAGACAACACAGATGTGTGTGTGTGTGTGTGTGTGTGTGCGTGTGTGCGTGTGTGTGTGTGTGTGTGCGTGTGTGTGCGTGTGTGTGTGAGGTATAAGATTGCAATTGAATCATAAACAAGTTTTGTTTCTCAATTACCTATTTCCATTGAATGACAACCTGGCCATGAGATTACAAAACTTTTCTGAGTACGACTCCATACTCAACTCAGAATTTTATTCATAAAACGTCATGTGACGTCATAACCCTACTCACACAGCATACTCAGGTTATGACATCACACAACATTTTATGAACAAAATTCGGAGTTGAGTATGGAGTCGTACTCAGAAAGTTTCATAATCTCCGGGCCTGGTCTATTATTTACACACTGAAAAGTATCCCCTCTAAATATTGATCCATGTTATATTTAAACAGTTCCAATAGGAGCAAGAAAGGTGAAAACAGCTAGATATAGATCTGTGAAGATTAAACCTTCTTAACTGTGAAACTGTTCCAATGCAAAAATACACATCACATTACTGATGCTATTGCATTGACTGCTCATGTTTAGTGTTGTCTTTGTAATATACAATAATGTATAACCTATCCACGTAGGACAGGGTCATTATTCAACAGTTGAAAAGTGACCTAAAAGTCTTTTAGTGAATGAACTAGTGGCTTACATCCAGCAGGAATATTTTACCCATACCGTATATGTCAAAAATCTTTTAAGAAACGATCCTGATAAATCCACAAGCTGGGTCAATTTCAGGTCAATATTTCAACTGTATAATAATGACTCTGCCAGTTATTGGTCTACATGCCGTCCCACTGAGATATTGCCAGAGCTGTGTGTGGGATGGAGGCATTGATTGCTATGCTTACTGTTCATCCAAGCACTATTGTTAGACCGCTGTAGCATTGGCTACCAATAATACTGTCATAACTGCACACACCTGTTTCACTGTGTCATTAAAGTATTATGTCCAGCCAGCTGCTAATAGTATGGAGGTCACAATTATAGTCTAGCATTATCAGGACCATAATGACCATGACATAAAATAATGATAATTTCTGCAGCAATTAGCACACCCCATTTTAATACCACACCACAACCCTAACCCCGCTGTCGCTAAAGCTCATACAAATTGAAATTATTGCAGGGATAGGGTTCATATCTATGAAAGCATCGTGAAATATCCTATAACTACGATCTAACCAAACTGTCATAGCACAAATACCACATAGACATACAGAACTGTCATAGCACAAATACCACATAGACATACAGAACTGTCATAGCACAAATACCACATAGACATATTAAACTGTCACAGCACTCATAGCACATAGACATACAGAACTGTCACAGCACATGATGTTTGTGACAGGAAATTTACATTGCATAAAACTTTGTTATTGCAACTCACTGGAGGCTGATTCTTCGTTCCCCATTATCAGATCATATAATCGTGTGCATCAACTGCCATGTCTAGGCTAAGACCAGGTCATAATCGTGTGCATCAACTGCCATGTCTAGGCTAACTGTAACATTGAGTCCCAGTGGTGACCTAGGCGTCTCTCTCTCTCTCTACCACTCTCACACACGGAGGAAACAGCTGGCAGGCATCAGGAAGTGGGACAAGTAGATCACTGGATGTGTGGCCAATACTTCTATCCACGTCTGCAGTAGGCTCAATATTGAGACACCTCCACTGAACTGAGGTCACGACTCTGATGAGGTGCCATCACATTGGAAAGAAAGTCTGTTCTCTAGGCGCCAAAACCATTGAACTGAAAGACTTCTTTCATGTATAAGGTAAATGTCTCAACACAGTGGAATGAAGGCACTCGGTGGGAAACAACATGTAACCTCTCTATGAGGTAGCAACATGTAGTGTGGAAGTCTAAAAGGTTCTAACACAGTGAACTGATCGTATCCTCTGTTTGAGGGATGAGTTCCCACCAGTCTGGAAGAGAACCAACTCTACACACACACGTACAGAACAGGTACAGAACACGTACAGAACAGGTGTATATGTGGGGAAATGTCAACAAATCCTGTCTATGTCAAGGTGACTCCAATGCACATGTCTAACCCACATACACCACTATGCACGTAGGTCTAACCCACATACACCACTATGCACGTAGGTCTAACCCACAGACAACACTATGCACGTAGGTCTAACCCACAGACAACACTATGCACGTAGGTATGACTCACAGACAACACTGCACATGTAGGTATGACCCACGGATACCACTCAATATATCTGATCCACAAATACCACAGCATAGGTATGACCCACAGACAACACTGCACATGTAGGTCTGACCCACGGATAACATTCAATATATCTGATCCACAAATACCACAGCATAGGTATGACCCACAGACAACATTGCACATGTACAGGACCACTGCAAATCCTGGGATTCGAACCCGAGTTGCTGAATTGCGAGTCCAACACTCTACCGACTGAGCCAAAGGGGTAACCCCGCTGGCCAAGACCAGTAGGAGCATCTTATATCACACC
>JAVCKZ010065611.1:0-14621 GCA_034780755.1 Lepetodrilus elevatus
AGAATTGTGTTCATAAAACGTCATGTGACGTCATAGTCTGAGTACGTTTTTGTGTTCAGAAAGTTTCGTAATCTCGGGGCCAGGCTATCGTTTCACGAAGGTTACACATCCAGTAATTAAGAGACAAGTCTCGTAATAGTTATCAGTGAGACACATAGATACGATAACGCCATGGTTTCGTATTAATTAGTGGATACGATGGCTCCAGGAAAAGATGTCTGGAATAGTAAACTTCAAGGTTCATTACAGTGTACGGGATTTCAATTGCAAACCGTGATATGTCTCAGTTTTTAGAACCCTTGCGATAAAGCAACTAACATATGGCTCCCTTGTAAGGTAATCGCAATTCTAACCTTACGGGTACCCATATCGTAGCCATGGTTATAATTAAGGTTAATATACAAGATGTTTGCCGGTTCAGACATACAGAAGACCCTCGGCTTAGAAACTAGTATGACATATTTACACATCATACATCAGTATTATAGCGGTCTGGAGGACTCTGATTCCGACCGTTGTTGTCGTCTGTGTTGGAAGTGTTTTCGTAATCGTAAATAAGTCTGGTGGTAGGTGGAACGCTGACTCAGTTACAATCACGTGGGCAAGGGAGAGAATACCTGAGTTCCCCACCTGTCCAGGTATTTTGTAATTAACCTGTAAACCCCATGCCTTACATTATATTAGAGCAGTAAATACCGTCCGTCATCCTTCCAGACATATGGAGCCGAATAAAACAATAATTAACAGGTTTTCAAAAGTAGCGACAAATTGAATTTGGTAATGTCTTTAAACTAAATATCATTATCATGATTATTAACGGATCTCGTTTTAGAGTTTTGCTCTATAAAACTTGTCATTTTACATGTATCCATCCTCTAACTTATCCTTCTCGTATTCTTCTCTCTCAGTCTCGTTCTGTCCTTAATTCATATCTTTCACTCTCTCGTTCTCACTCCATCTTTTCATTTTGTTCCTTACCCGTCTTTCTTTCTTTGTTTGTCAAACTGAATATCTCTTTCTCGCTTTCCTATCTCTGTCTCCCTCCCCTGTCTGTCTGTATGTATGTCTCTCTTTCTTTCTCTCTTTTTCTCTTCTCTCTGTCTCCACTTCTCTCTCTCTTTCACGCACTCTCTCTCTTTCTGTCTCTTTCACTCTCGCTCATCTCTCTCCTCTCTCTCCCTGACTCTTTCTATCTATCTCCTCTCTCCATCGCTCTCTTTCCCTCTCTCCCTCTCTCTTTCTCTCCCTATCTCTCTCGCCCTTTCTCTTTCTCTCTCCCTCCCTCTCTCCTCTCTCTCCTTTCTCTCTCCCTCTCTCTTTCTCTATATCTCATCTCTCCCCTCTCTCATTTCTCTCATCTCACTCATCTCTTGGCTCTCTCTCTGTCTCTCTCTCTGTCTCTCTCTCTCTCTCTCTCTCTCTCTCTCTCTCTCTCTCTCTCTCTCTCTCTCTCTCTCTCTCTCTCTCTCTCTCTCCCCTCCCATTCTCTCCCCTCTCTCATATTCTACCTCTTTCCTATTTCACGTCTCGATGAGATGCAATTATCTCATACAACTATTTATATTTCAACAACCATTGCAAATATGTAATTTATTACTCATCGTGTCGCCATCTGTCTCCTTGTCTTAGCATGTTCACGTTCAGTAATAATACTTAACACTATGAAATTATGGTGTTGCCGTTCACACAACTATTCGCAATATTTTGAAACATTCGGCAACTCTTAATACACAGATACACATAGTTATGCAAGACAAGTGTGCAATTTACGAATGATTACCTAATTGTGTCTGCCTTCTTGCCGTTGCACGATAACGTTTACGTTCGGCGTTTGACGTTAACTCAAACTAATGAGAACGTCGTCTACACGCACTCAGAATTTACGGCTGGGTCAGGAACGTCAAACGGTGCCAGCGACCCGAGTCTAACCCCCCGTGCCAGACTAAATAGCTCCGTAATAGACCTCGCATATCTACTCCCACTACGGTACATACCGTAACGACCAACTCTCCAAATTAACTTATCAAAATCGCGTTCCAGATTAGATATGCGCATCAAATTATCGAACAGGTTTGACGGGGGTTTGACTCCCACCAAAAGAGGTAGACGCCAAATTCCATGGAACCATATTACGCGTGAAGGTTGCTGGGGGAAAACTGGTGATAAGACTGATAAAGTGGTTGCATCACCAGAGAACGCGGTGCAATTGCAATGTCTGAAATTAGTCGTAACGCAGCTAGCATCTCTATTATTAGTATCGGTGGCGCAAGGGTTATAGGGTAATTACATGGGGTAGAGATGTAAACTTTGATTTGTAATTCATGTATAACCATTGTTGTCGCTGTGTAATCGTAATTGGACATTAACTGTACGTTGTAGGTTGCCATCGACGGCAAACGTTCGCTATAATGGCCTGTTTGTTTGGGGAATTTGCAATGAGAATGAACACTCACGTATACTTGACTTTGAAGATTCAACAAAGAAAAGGATTATCTAATATTTTATGCATGTCACATTTGCTACATGTTAGATAATTTATGCTAATTTAATCATCAACGTAAAACTATTGCGAATAAAACAAAGCTGCATAAGTCCTTTATGTCTTGCATAATATAATACCGCCATGTTTCATTCGCCAACATTTGACTAGTTCACATCCTGCAATGCGCTAGCCCCTCAATTACAGTCTGGTAACGCAGTGTCTTCGTCCCACACAATTAAGATTTATCTAGTCTTTACATTCATTCTGTTAATCCTATATCAAACTAACGGCGTCATAAATCGCAGCGTTGAACGTTACCAATGGACGTTATACGACCAACTACAGGGACTACATGAACGTATTCTATATCCCTCCGCCAGGTGGTCATAAAATAGACGTCTTCTGACAAGGGGACAGTTTCAGTATTCGTGTATACACGACCAAACCAGCAGCTAGTTTTACTAACAGGCAGTTTATCTATGTAGTTTGTCTACGTCTTACGTCTCTCCCTCCGGTTACCATCCGCTCTCCCACACTGCTTTATTAGGAGACATAGCAGCAGGTCACGTGATTGACGGCCATGTCTTTGACGTCCGTTTGTAGTTTAGGGCAGGGGGTGAGGAGAGGGGGAGGGGGTGAGGTAACTATATTTCATCCGCTGCATGGGTTGTTATGCAAATGTGGGAACCTGTCGGCTGTTATCTTAGAAGATATTAGATGCGACACCCAAAAGTCAAAACCTCTCGGCGGGACTACTTGTTTTGGCGTAGGTTTATTTAGGTGTTACTTGATTTTGTTGTGGATATGTGGTGACCCGGATGAACTTTAATTCCATTCTCTTGGGTAGGTAGTGGTGGGGTGGATCGGATTATGTCTTTGTATCTGTTGGAAAAACACAACGATATTTACATAGGCTTGCTATTTTCACAGTGCATGGGAGGTTGTCTAATCAGACAAACAGTCTTTCTGCTTTCAAAAACTGTGAATAATATGATGAATGGTTGTTTAATAGGATTTGATTTAAGCACATTTGAAAAGGGTTGTCCAACATACTACATATGATAGGAATAAAAGTAAGAAATACAAATTGGCAATATCTAATATTTATTCCAAAGGTATTTACTGTGTTCGTGATTATTCCGACATTTACTTGTAGATGCGACTCGTATACCACAATTACGACACAAATCAAAGAATAGTGATCATGGGAATCTGGAATTTTCCTTCTTTCAATCAGCATTGAGCAACCACATCAAGCTATAATTTGCAATATTTACAATTTAATGTAAATATTATCCTTTGCAAGTCGTCGAGTTAGACAAATAAGAGATGACTTCAAATACATAGATTAGAGCCTAAAACGGAACGTTTTACACGGAAATTCTACACCGTCAACAGTTCATGGCCAATGTCCGGGAGATTAAAGAACCGTTTCTCTAATTGTGTTGTTCCGTCGGACTCGTTATTAACAGGACTACACGGAATCGGGTGATAAATCACATGGAGGTCAAAAGAAAGTAAACTCATTAAATATGTTTGAATTTGTTTGATTTGTCGGAAAAGGGGTGTGTACGTAAACCACTTGGCCCGTCTGCATGTCCACGGTCACACAGCCTTGGCATCCGGGTATTTATACATCCACTTCCAGCGGTGTTACCCTTGATACTTGACCCTGGACAGTACAGAGGGAAGTATTTGGCCAAACACCGGTGGAGCTATTGCTTCATTCTAAATTGTATATCTGTAAACTGGACACTAAGCTTCAGAGTAGAATGAAGAGTTTGGACAAATAGTAATTAGCAATCGTACAAGTTTTTCAAGGGATGTAGTTTACACATATCTCAATCTCTATGCTGGTCTTTGAATTAAGTATAGGGGGTCACACGCAAGTTTTTATGTTGTGTGTAAACACAATCTAAGTATTTAATACAGACCACTATGATAGTCATTATTATGAATACTAGTATATACTATGTCCATAGTTCTAAGTTCGTGAGTACCGAGTTATCGTAGTGTCATTGGACTTGTTAGTAATGTAATAAAACGCGAGCTATGTTAATCGCATGTAATAAATGTACGATATAGTATATGGAGATACGGGAAGACAATATATGAAACTGCGATTCGGTTGGTTGACGTTAGTCAGTTAGACACACATTACAATGTATATATAATACTGGAGGTTAAATTGCTGGGTGTACTTAAAACGCGGCATCATCATCCAATAGGAATGTAGTATGTACCGCGAGTTGTAATTTTAAAACCACTCAAACAAAAATCCGAGCAAACTTGTACGATTGCTAAAAATCCCATGTACGTATCTGTAATCTGTATATTTTAAAAGTAATTCAATGCGGAACGAGAGGGAAAAGAAATAGGAATTAAGATGGTGTGCGTTTATATCAAGCAATCTGGAAATGTTATCCCCGAGCATTTTAAAAGTTACAGTTTCGCGTATATTTACTGCTATACAAGTGTGAGCGTAACGTTTGTTCTTTGTTCCGCTATTATCGAGATTCCGGTCGAAATGATATCTTATGGTTTAAAACAACGTGTGGGTTTATGTGAATTATATAGGTTTCGATAACATCTTACTGCGTATAGCTCATGGGAACAAGAAGACGATCACGTGACCTCTATCATGAATGAAGTTCCCAGCTCGAAAGCACCGGAACACAACTTTCTAAAGATGGTTACAACTGCGTACCGAAAACCGACGGCGAAAGAATGTAATATTATCACATTAATTCAACTAAAACAGTCGTTGTTGTCGTCAGAAATGGATGTACTGGCTGTATTTAGTTCCCAATGGTATTTATTGGGTTTTTACCACCGGATTAAAGAGCGATATTTTGTCGCGAACACGAGGCACGTTCCCGTTACTACTCACCCCCACTGCGCAGGCAGACGACCGTCATGTTTGGAAGCACTTATGGCATTCCTTTTCTGTGGTGACAAAAACATACGACCTTAGACAACAATAAACGTCTTCCTACATCGCCATTTAGTAAAAGCGCCGCACTGCACAGAAAAAGAAATGACTCTGACAATGTTTTAAGAACAGTATTCTGTGGATGGTTTCAAATTTCATCAGTACCTACTTGTTGAATATTTGAGGTGTGCTTGACTTTTTCGTGTTTCCGCTCTTGGAAATATAAACAAGGCTTGCTTCCTCGTGTCATGAACGTGGCTTGTTTGCCAATAAGACACAGACTTGTATTCAATCGATTGTCCAAAAGCATTTCCAGAGACTCTATGGAGAATCATATTATGTTCCACCTGCAAAAGTATTTTTAAATGGTACCTACTATAAATTAAAACCCTAACCAATCTACTGACTAACTATGTTTTCTGATATCTCTTCCACATGTTGGTCGAAGAGGAATTGACGTAATTGTAGACTCTAATGGTGTCGCTGGTTGTAGAAGAAACCCAGTCAAGACCGGAAGTAGTGTACTAGCGCGTTAACTATCAAAGAAAGTAGATTTACGCTTATCCCTAGACATCCAAGTACATCCCCTGTATATCTCTTAATGCATCTCTTAAATTTGCCTTCACGAAGGAAACATGGTGGATATAATCCCATCATTATCCTTTAATCTATCATTCTCCGTGTAGAGGAATGTTATACGGCCATACTCATACGATGATTTTAGGGATTGCTTTATAAATTAATCACACACTCTGCAATCTCATCATTAGCTTCTGCAATTGCGAGACTACATAGTAAATGACTTTCATAAAATAACAATATGCACATGTATATTGCGCAAAATCCATGATTGAAAACGGGTTCATAGCGCTACATATACCTAGTTTCGGATATGATTTAATGCTATACTAGTAAGCTATGTTGTAATTCTGTATCCTATATTGAATTGTGCTGTAATGCTTTGTACTATACTATATTATGGCATTACTAGTGTTCTATGTTTAGCTACGGTACCTGGCTTACTGACTAATATGTTTCAATTTAAATCAATCCCATATAATCTATGATTGCAATCATAATACAAAAGAAACACATGGAATACGATGTAGCCATTCATTATAGACAATTGTCACAGACACGGGGTCACGTCTATGGTCACGTGATAATTCAATACGTCAATGGGAAGGTAGTATATGTACAAGCCCGTTAGCCTGTTCAAACAGTGTACTCAATACAGGCTGATGTATCCACTTGAACACATCTGAATTACATTTAATACCGAATTAAACTACTTTTGTCCATGTCCCCAACACCCAGATATTGAAAACTAATCAGGCAGATAGATTATGAAAGCCAAGCGTGTCATATCCGAAAATCCTGTCTTCCAGACGACTGATTCTGACCTCCTCATTGTTAGTGATGTCACCGAAAACATAGTGACCTTCGTTCTCTGGGGTCACGTGACCAACACCTCCACACTGCGCAGACAATAGTGTTCAATATGCGAGAAACCATGGAATTTACAGAAGCGCTAGGATTTGAGCAATTATGTGTGGGTGGCTTCTGTATGTTATTTACTAAGACTCGAGTTTAGTGTAGGGGCCCACTCTTTTCAGTAGGCATACTGCATTGATTGACAACGACGGATAGACCTTATTCCAAAGTGATTTCATCAGGTTTTAACTAATACCACACTGAACCATCAGGATGCATACAGAAATCTTCAGGCGATAACTCGTTGCTAACAAATAAATAGTATCGATAATATAAATCGACTCAAAGTACAAAGTTTTAAAATTAAAATGGCCGACACCGTTAAGCGCACAGTGGCGTCACCTCGCGGACAAACATAGACAAATTGAAGGAAGAACCCCGTACGAACTAATAAAACATAAACGCTATTTAACGCACGTCGGCATTAATTTGTTTATTGGTTAATTGCTCAGACACCGGGCAACGGGGAGGAGAAACTATGCAGCGACAAACTTTTCTGGCGGCACGTAAAAATCTCACAATCGAAACCTTCGGTAGCAGTCGGCGATTGTGTTCTTGTAGTAATATTTTCCTTCAGATGCACTGCCAAATTAAGCAATCTATGTGTAATTACATAGCTGGGCGCCCATCTAGGGAATCAAGTAATAAACTGTCTGTAACAAGACATGTTTCCATATATAGTTACATGGATTAAATGAATGTTATTTAGCCTTTGCAAGAACTTTAATGTTGTTTAATGAAGCTTCAGAAATACATTTACTAACGACACTATGAAGGCGGGTTCGTACTTAACATATCTGGTTAATAGAAAACTTTGCTTAGCCAGGAATAATTACGTAGAATTCTGTACCCTCCATTGTACATTGGAATAGGTTGGTCTTTGAAGTCAAGGCTATGTATAGATACATACATATTGATATGATATTTTATTGTCGGGCTGTGAGTGCGTGTATGGCAGAAGTTACTATGAGTCATCTGTTTACTACCGTGTTTACACGATTCTATAGATGCACACAAACAAAACAAACCTTTGACACTGGGAGTTTCTTTTCAGAACTATTGCTCTGTCTCAATCCAAACTATCCCTCACCCTCCATCTCTCTGTCTTTATCTCTATATCTCTATCTCCCTCCCTCCTTCACTCCCTCTCATTCCCTCTTACTATCTCTTACGCACTTTCTCTCACGCTCACTTTCTCTCACTTGCTCTTCATCTCCATGCGCTCTCTTTATCTCTCGCTCCTCTCTCTCTCTCTCTCTCTCTCTCTCTCAGAAACAGAAACAGATACAGATAGAAAGAGAAAGAAAGAGTGAGAAATAGAAAGAGAGAAAGAGAAAGAAATATATAGAGAAAGAGAAATCTAGGAGATGGATAGATAAAGAGAAAACGAGAGATAGAGATAGATAAAGAGATAGAGAGATATATCGTCTAATGACGTCAACTATGTCATGATACACACAACTACAAAACCAATTAGTCTGATATATCAATGTCATTTGTTTGTATGTCAGCAGTTATCTATGATTCATAACATACAGATGGTTAGCATCTCCACATCTTTCTAGGAAGCACTCCGACATTCCCCGTCATATTGTATAGTTTTCAATTTAAATTCACATTTCAAACGATCTCGAATATAATAATCATCTTCCTTTGAATAAGGACATTTTTTTATGACATGTGAACACTGTCTGAACATATCTCGTATTTCAAATGCAGTATCTGTCATGCAGATCACAAATCTGATTTAATATCTCACGAGATCATACGAAACACATAGGTACTTAATAATACGATATGCGTGAACGAGTGCAATAAATAGTTCTTCATAAAGAAATTCATGTTGACGGAAGGGCGACGTCCTGCAATGTAGAACGAGATCACTTTTCAAAGCAAATAGTAATTTATTACGCTCCTCATATGTGAATATTAAAGTTCTTGTAAACGATCGTACGACACTCTCAAAGATTCGTATAGCAGGGATATGAACATGTTATCAACTGTCTTAGGCTAAGAAGATCGTAAGAACGTTTGGAGAACAGGCTCCTTGTCTACAAGTAGAACAATGTTATTATTTTCTTCTAAGAGATTAATATAATTTATTTCCATGGTTATAAGACCATTATTAAGAACAAGAAGATTAACAAAAAATAATACACCTAAATAAAACCGCTATAGCATATACTAGTATTTATTGAACAGAAGCCATATGAAAAAAACTAGATTGGTTGTCTAACTGTTCTTAATAGCTGCGAAAATAAATGTTATGCATATCATTGGTCTATCAGCATTCAACTTGACTCTTGGGTAACACCCACATGCATACTAGTATATAGGGAGTTGTTGTGGGTTCTTCTCCCAGTGTGTGCACGCCACAATGAAGTGGAACACAATGAAGTCGTGGGCAGGCTTCACGCGTAACCAGAAATGCTTAGCATCAGAACCAATCACGTAATTATATGATCTACCAGAACAGAACAGAACAGAAACAGAAGAGAAGAGAACCGACCAGAAGAGAACAGAAAAGAAGAGAACAGAAGAGAACAGAAACATAAACAGAAGAGAACAGCGAATAGAAAAGAATACTCCAACAAATGCTTACTCTACGGAACGTGTGTTGTAAGTTACCGCTCTTGGTAAACGATACCAATCACCGTGAATGACGCAACAAGTAAGTGCGATTTAGGTGGTGTTCCATTGACAGTGTTGGACGCACATTCTGGACAGGCGGCTGCTCCTTTCTAGCTGTTCTGTCTGTACCTTCCATCCGACGCGTGTGCAGTTACACTGTGCGGTGTTGATCCTTGGTAACTGCACATACGTCGGAAAGAAAGTACAGACAGGACAGCTAGAAGGGAGCAGACCCCTGTCCAGAATGTGTCAATGGAACACCACCTTATTTACACCAATACACTACCCATTCCGTACTATACCAGTATGCACACCACGACGTAAACTAGTAGCCACTAACGTACACCATTGACCACCAGTGTACACAATTAACCAATGTACTCCATTAACCAGTGTTCACCACTAACCAGTGTATACCATTAATTAACCAGTGTACATCATTACTATCCAATGCTCAAACTAGTGCAATGTACAGTACACCACTGATAAGCATACGTTGCAGGTGTACAAACTGTCGCTAAATCGGGCCTACGTCCTAGTTACGATTACTGTAAGTGTTTGACTAGCAGGGCAAACTCCAGTTACGTTCTGGTGTCGTGGCTTTACCACAACTTACACTTAGGTCGTTAAGTTTATTAGAATGTCAACAGTTTGCCGACAATGACTTGGGCGGAATTGTGGAGCTTAGAAGGCGGGTAAATGTCCTGACATGGGTAGGCCGTCTTGCAATCGCCGGACAAATGTCATGGCTGTCACTTTGCGACCTTCGGACGTAACTTCTGTAGGTCATCGCGACTCGCCAACACTCCTATGTTTCTATAGGATGTTGTTGGCTTCTCGGTCCAAGCCTCAAAGCATAATATAACACATTGAACCGTCGGTGTATAGGACATTTACCTAGACGTGGGATTCGCCGAAACCGTTTGTCTGGCGTGACGTGGTGTGTCATCCGTTAAGGTGACGCGATCAGCTAATAGGAGAGAGTTGTCATCTATTTAGGTGGCTGCGTAACTTGTAGATAGATGAGAACATTCAACAGGCGTTTCTAAACAGCTACAGTCAATGCTATATAGGTGCTAGGATGGGAATTTCAAGTGGGCACTGGGATAAAAATAGTTTTGCTGAACATTACTAGTAGGCCTGTTGTATTAGTCTAATGACTAACAGCAATGATATCGAAGATCCTTTTACGGAGATTTCCAGGATCATAGTAGGACACCTGCGTATTGGGTGTCCTAGAGGTTTCTTGTACAGGATAACTCCGGGAAGAGTCGATGAGCAGGTGTCTTCTAGTATCCTTAAACATGATCTTGAATTTGTTTGTGCCGTGCAGGATACTAGTGGTGGCCTACATTCCAAAGACTTGCATGGCATTCTTTCTTTCATGAATTCCTCAATCAAAAATCCTCCCATATTCTTTATCGCCAGGGTATCGTTTCTCCAAGCTCTCATATCCACTATGATACCATATCACTCTCGTTAGTGCACGATGATACGAGAGTCCTTATTGTATAGTAGACACGAGAGCTTAGAGAAACAATATCCTGAACATTTGATTTCACGTGGATGCTTAGCCAACAAACCCATCTCAGATTTGTGTTTGACTATTAGATTAACATACTTCGAGATTATTTTCTAGATATATTTTTTTCCTGCTAGACCAAGTTAGTCTAGTGGTTTCCTAGTTCCTCGTATGTCATACGTAGGCCTACTATTAGTGTGCATTTGTGGACCAAGCGGATATATACAGCATCGGTATACGGATATTGTAAAATATGGACACCGTTGGTTTACAGGAACCAGACATTGAACTACACCAATGTCTAACATTCATCATAAGAGGACTGGATCTTCCTGTGATACTCTCTTTTGGTTGGTTTAAACATATTTTTATTCAAAATATATGAATGAGGATTGGTAGTCAAGCTGCAAAGCTTGTTTTATACGGCTGTTAAAGAAATATACAATCGTACTCACCTAATATACCGCTTTCTGCGAAGACATTACAAGGTGCTCTCCCTTGGATATACACGCACACCCGGATGAGGAGTCTGCACTGTGTACAGTCATACCCACTTCTTACGTTCAGGCTCTCTACACGGATATCCACTGTGCCGACAGATATTGCTCCCTGGAAGAAAAGAAAAATCTCCCAACGTTATTTGACACATTAACTCAAATAACATCAATATTAGATATCATTTGAATGTTTATACATCCAAAACAAATCATGGATTGGCGTTTAAACACTATTTGACGTACTGGATATATTTTATTCTCTAGCAATATAAAAATCCGTTCCAAATTATATTAAAATTAAATCTTAGTTCGTTTCCTCTGGTCAGCCAAAGATTTAAATTGATATACACCGTACCGCGGAAACAAATAAAGAATTGATTTTAATATTAGATTGAATCAGTGCTGAATATGTTCTTGAATGTTTTAAATACATATTTTTCAAGAAACAATTCTTCTAAGATTGACAGGTGGAATAAATGTGGTACAAGATGAACGAGCCACGGTTGATACTGATGAAATCACGACGATAAGAACAAATATAAGTATTTACATGTGCAGGTTACATCAATTACACAACTCCTAGCATATAGGTCTAGTATGTATTTGTATTCCGGTAATTCCGAAATCGGTATGAATTTATGTAACGCTGCATTATTTGTATCATCAATTAGAGTTTTGTTTGTAACATGTTCCATAAAGATTTGAATGCTCATAAAAAGAAAATAACAAGAGACGCTCTGAAGTTTGAAGAAGCGGGTACGGCCATAAAGAAACAACGCCCCCTTATGGACGTTAGACCATTTCCTGGTCAACACCTCGTTTGCGTAGCGCCCCGATTGTCAAATCATGTCAAAATTGTTTTCATTTAATATTCTAGGAATTTGTGGGATTTATACCGAATTCATATTTTGACAATTCCTGAAAGAATCTTGGCGCACATTTGGGACTGCGGCTCCAACGCCCAATATTTCGTGAAGGCAAATATAGAAATAAGACACCGACTACCAAGGGTTCCCTGCATGAACAATGCATGTGAGAGTAATTTCCTGACAAAAGACTTGGATTGTGAGATTCTGGTTTCAAACTCTGTTCTTTGTAAATACGACGACAAATTAGAAAACTACAACCGTTCTTCGCGTAATCAGCATTTTAGAAACACATACTTTGCATGGTTCATTAGTATGTTGAATGGAGACATTGTGTTGCAATATAGCGAGTGTCATATTTTTACATTAGTATCAGTGAATGCCTTAGTAAACGTCGATGGTAGCTCACTAATAGGATACAGTTGTAGGTTTACATGTTCATCAGTTCATGTGCGCACTAATATAGTCATAGACAGGAATCTGACACGAATATGCTATACTGTGAAAAACATCTAGGTGCTGTTCCATTGACAGTGTTGGACGCACATTCTGGACAGGGGGGCTGCTCCTTTCTCGCTGTCCTGTCTGTACTTTCTTTCCGACGCATGTGCAGTTATCAAGGATCAACACCGCACAGTGTAACTGCGCACGCGTCGGATGGAAGGTACAGACAGAACAGCTAGAAAGGAGCAACCCCCTGTCCAGAATGTGAGTCCAACACTGTCAATCGAACACCACCCTAGTCTTAATTATCAATGGAATTATCAAGTTTTCATTTGCCTTAATTTTCGCATCTTCATTCGACCAAGTCGTAACTGCAATGTCACCACTATGAATCTGATACCAATATACAATTAAAGCTTCGAAGTCCAACTGGTCCTATACTAATAACGTACAGTAAAACTATACCGTTTTCTTTTAGTCTAATTCCACCATCCTTTTCCCATCAATTCCTAACTGAATATGACACGAATATATGCTATACTAGCTTTAAAGTACACAACAACATGAAAACGATTAAGTTTTCCTTTGGCTTAATTCCACGGTCCTTTTTCATTCAATTCATAACTGAATCTGACACGAATATGCTATACTAGCTGTGAAATTTACATTAAAACTACGACGTTTTTCTTTGGCCCAATTCCACCAATCTTGTTCAATCAATTCACTTTACTAGCTTTGATGTACAATAAAACATGAAAACTATCAAGTTTTCCTTTGGCCTAATTCCACCATCCTTTATCAATCAATTCCTAACTGAATCTGACACGAATATGCTTTACTAGCTTTGAAGTGCATTGAAGCTATCAAGTTTTCCTTTACCATAATTCCAAAATCCCATTCAATCGCCGAGGAAGTAAAGAGCATTCATTCATTCGTTCATTAAAACATGAAAACCATCAAGTATTCCTTTGCCCTAATTCCAACATCCTCATTCAATCAATTCCTATCTGCATTTCCACCACCATCCTGCATATCTAACTGCAGTAGACGCGTGGACGAGGAATGTCCGCTACAATGGCTCACTTCTTCTGACTTCTGGTGACGTTATTTTGTCTGCCTGAAGAGCTTCCCTATTCGTTTGTCAATGGTTGACCGCATCACGCCCACTGCGCATTCTCACGCCGTTTGCGTGGGGACGCGGCTTACTAAAGATGGACTGTCGTGGTTATTAATACCAATACTTGAAGGCATTTCTAATATGGTTCAGTTAAGAGTTCATTTCAGACAGGTTATGGTCGTATTTATTATTGGATTTCATTGGAGAACCTGTTTCCAGGTGTGAACCATTGCAGGTTAATCCTTTGGTAGAAGGAACCGTAAGGCATTTATAATATGGTTTAGTTAGAGTTCATTTCAGACAGGTTATAGTGGTATTTATTATTGGATTTCGTTTGAGGACCTGTTTCCAGGTGTGAATCATTGTAGGTTAATCCTCTTGTAGAAGGAATCGTGCGTCCTTTTGTTTAAGAAATATAAATACAGTTCACTTAGTATAGTTAGACTTATTTGGTGCAGACTTCTTTGAATGTGGAACCATTGCAGATTAATCCTTTGGTAGAAGGAACCGTGCGTCCTTATGTTTAGGAAATAGCGACACTTATACAGTTCGATTAGTATATATATATACTGAAAGACTATGAAAACGCACCACCTATTTTTCTGGGATATCTTTTAGTTCCTGTCAATTATTAAT
>JAVCKZ010065622.1:0-28679 GCA_034780755.1 Lepetodrilus elevatus
GAGAGAGAGAGAGAGAGAGAGAGAGAGAGAGAGAGAGAGAGAGAGAGAGAGAGAGAGAGAGAGAGAGGGAGGAGAGACTTGAGAGGAGAGACTAGAGAGAGACTAGAGAGATAGAGGGTGAGAGAGAGGGTGAGAGAGATAGAGGGAGAGAGAGAGAAAGTTAGGGTGAGAGAGACTAGAGAGAGAGAGGAAGAGAAAAAAACAGAAAGAGAGCTAGGAAGAGACAATACAGAATGAGAGAGATAGCGATAGGAAGAGAGAAAAACAGAATGAGAGAAGAGAAAACAGAATACATGAATCATATTTACTTTGTATCCACTAGGGTTTTACATGTCAAGTCCTACTCAACATTTCACATGCAGCCACAATAACTCAAACAATCCTAAATCATAATGACCAAACATCATTCTCAAAGCAAATCAGAAAACAATCCATCAAGAATGGCTAATATGCATACACTTCTGAAGCGGACACTGGCACTTAACAAAAAGAATGAAAAAAGGCCTTGTTTGAATTGTTGTCAAATCAAGCAAAATATCCGCAACTGAAAAGCTCCTATTTGTCAGCCCGTAGTAATACGCAATGTTTTCTCTGTGCAACACATTGATCTCAAGAGGAGCCATTGTCTGAAATGATTCGTCTGACCACAAAGGCTTCACAGGCCTAGTCTGACATTCCTTTGGTCATATTAGCTAACGAAAGATGAAACCTTATTAACCCGTCGCAAACATGTCTTCAGAACCAATGGCCCTCTTGCATCCTGCCATTGTTATTCCAGCATATTCCAGCAATCAGGTTGCCCAAATTGGGTTTGGGAGGTGGCGGTGCTTGGGGGATGGGGGGTGGGGGGGGTTTGTGCAATGTATTTCATGCCAAACTATAGTACACGTGTGTACTGGGTATGTATGTCTATAAATGGTCTCACGAATGGCCATTTGGCCAGATAATCTTACGAATGGCCGACCAGATAATCTTACGAATGGCCAACCAGATAATCTTACAAATGGCCAACCAGATAATCTTACAAATGGCCAACCAGATAATCTTACAAATGGCCAACCAGATAATCTTACGAATGGCCAACCAGATAATCTTACGAATGGCCAACCAGATAATCTTACAAATCGCCACACCACTAGTATATGTTCCACAACAACAGAAGAGGATGCTACAGATTCCTATGTGATTTCCTCATAAATGACAGTATTTCAACAATACTGCAAAAAACACTATTAAAGCAGTTGATGATACAAGTGACATGATACAGTCTGACCAGGTGGAGATGGCCACAGGCTCTGGAGTTGGTTGACCAGTGATTTATCACCTCTGCTAGTAATGAGTTCTCAGTTTGCCCAAGGGATGAGGGGGGATGAGGGGGGATGAGGGGGGATGAGGGTGCCAACACATGAGAACAAATATGCACTCGTGGAAAGGAAATCTCTTGTTTAAACAATTATGATTAATTGCATTGCGTAATTGACTGGTTATTTTACTTGGAAGTAAACACTGGCATTGTGTGCGTTGACAAGGTGAGAACAGGCCTTGAATACTTTGTCTGAGCCTGAGCCTGAGCGACACAAACACCTGCACTGAATGAGAACTCAGAGACACCTGACAGACACTTGACAGCCGTATCATTGAATAACACCGCAGTAAATAACATTTTCAAGTACTTTCGTATTATATTGAGTACCGGGTAGATCTAATTTAGCACATTTAGAACCTTTTGATATTATTCATGATATTTTGGGAGATATTTAGAAAAAATATATTGACACCCCTATTTCGTAGATTATCTCGGTAAATATACTTCATGGAATGAAAAACAAATAAACTACATTTTCTTATTTTATTTGACCTAACCAAAATTATAAAATAAAAAATATTGCACCAGTAATAAAAAATCTGTTAATATAACTATCACCAATTATTTTGGCGATGTTCAAATGAAGGAACTGGCAAATACTAGTAGGTTGAATTTGCATGAGCGTTAAGAAGAGCATCAGCACGTGGAAATTGAGCCTTTTTACCTGTTCCTTCTTTCAAATGTCGTCCCTCTGCATAAAATAATACTTAGTCAAAATATTTGGTGATTGTAATATGAACACATTTTTTATTACTGGTGCAATACTTTTAATTTTTTAATTTTGGTTAGGTCAAATGAAATAAGAAAATGGATTTTTTGTTTGTTTTTCATTCCATGAAGTACTTTACTGAGATAATCTACGAAATAGGGGTGTCAATGCATTTCATGACAAACTATAGTACACGTGTGTACCGGGTATGTATGTCTATAAATGGTCTCTGGCCAGACACATCTTTATTTTTAAATTTCGGAACTTAGAACTGAAAATATGAAAATTTGTGTACCTCAAAATAACGGTTTAAAACATGTGTGCAGAAGTTTTATTGATTAAACATGAACTACATGTGAGAGGAGCAGATGAAAGGTGAAGGTCAGAGAGATATCTCATCTACAGCTGATACATACACGTCAACTAGACAGTCGTGACTATTTTTACTATATACATACCCATCAACTAGACAGTCGTGATTGTTTGTACAACATATACATACTCAAGAGTCTGGTAACATGGCTGGTAACATGACATGATAGCATTGAAGAAATCAGGTCACCAGGATGTATATCGTGTTCAATATCGATAAATAAATGATTACACACCAGATAACAAACAATTAATCAAGAGTTTTATTTCATTAGGATACCACTATATGAAATACTTTTATATGTTTAATTTTATAACCCTAATGCTAAAGAGCTAGAGATGTCTTTTCTTTTTCCAATAAAACTGATCCTACATGTTGTACTTCACCATGCAGCTCTCTTAATTAACCCTCCCCCAGATGTTTAGGGCATCTCTGATTGCCTCCAGCATGGAGAGAGTTAAACAATGGCCATGCACTGTCTAATTGACATCCACCAATGACCCAGGGCACTAGGACCCAGGGCACTATGATTACGTACAACTTCATGTAGTCAGCAAGACAATATGTAATGGTAACACATTATGATAATATACATACCAGTATAACACATTATGATAATATGCGAACTAATATAACACATTATGATAATATGCACACCAGTATAACATATTAAGATAATATGCGCACACCAGTATAACAAATTATGATAATATGCGCACTAATATAACACATTATGATAATATGCACACCAGTATAACACATTATGATAATATGCACACCAGTATAACACATTATGATAATATGCGCACTAATATAACACATTATGATAATATGCACACCAGTATAACAAATTATGATAATATGCATACCAGTATAACATATTATGATAATATGCACACCAGTATAACACATTATGACAATATGCACACCAGTATAACACATTATGATAATATGCACACTAGTAGCACATTAAAACAGTTTTCATGGTATGATCAAAGTGTAAAAGTCGTACAAGATACGCTAAATTATTGCCTCTACTTATACAGTGCACAGGCTGATACTCAACAAGACGTGTTACGTTGTCAGATCAATCTATTTTGTAAACTACTCGACATGCAGGTGTAAGAATTATACTTGATGTGCACGTGTGAGAAATACGTTATCCCTGTATCGATGGTGGACAATTATTAACAAACCACATGAGCAATATTGAGAAATATTTTGAAAATAATGCATGTTTGGAATGCCAATATAAATAGTTGATTGATCAAATGCAAACAAAATGCAAAAGATGCTGAGAGATTATAGATAAACTGTTCATACAGAGTTGGTCCAAGGTATTTAACCTTCTCCCAGCTGGATTAGACACATATAGGTTACTGGTATGGGGCACCTCTGGCATGGAGAGGGTTAAATATCTGTCACAAATGAGTTAATATTGTCTATATCCATTCTCAAGTGCAGATATCTCTACACTTATCTACACCCATAGTGAAGGGCAGACAACTTTACCTGAGCTACGGATCCCTCCTTTGCTGGTGCGGTGGCCGAGGTTTAAGTGTCATGCTGGCTGCGCGTGCCTCGTAGCTGGTGCCGCACCCATCGATAGGCAGCCCGTTTTCACCCACCGGACAGGGTGCATCCAGCCCCGGGTGGCCCTACAATGCATGCATGCAGTCAAGGTCATAGGTCAAGGTCAATACTAGAAATACGTGTAAATTACGAACAACATTCACATGCAGACGTTGAATGACACCAACAGGATCGATTCATAGTGAGTGTCTGCAGTAGTGGTGTCTGCAGTAGTGTTCGTAATTTACAGCCGGTGTTATTGTGAATAAAAAGATATATGTGTGTACACGGAGGAAGGACAGTAGCAAGCAGGGACAGGCAAGCTCGGGCAGCAAGCAGAGAGGTCAAAGGTTACCTGATCTGGGGGAATCCGCCACCCACAGCCCGGCAATGGCAGCCCGTCGGGCCCAATAGGACAGGGCGCATCAAGCCCAGGACTACCCTGTGCATGAGGAGAGTTAGTGTGCGGTTAGTTGCAGGACGACATATAGCCATCACCCGAGGGAGGTAACTAGGTATAGGACGACATATAGCCATCACCCAAGGGAGGTAACTAGGTATAGGACGACATATAGCTCATCACCCAAGGGAGGTAACTAGCTGCAGGATGGCATTACATAGTCCATCGATGTAACTTGTTGCAGGACAACAGATATATAGCCCACCACCCAAGGGAGGCAACTAGTAGCCGAACATCAAAGTGAAGTAAATAGTTTCAGGATGAAATATAGCCCACCATCCAGGTAGACATTTTTATTTACAAAATATATATATTTCATTGATGGAATGCCACAGGCTTAGATTGCTTGAGGTATCATGGAATATGGAATTAATCTCCATTAACTCTCTCCGTGCTGGAGGCAACTGCAGATGCCCTAGCGAGCAGTGCCTGTGCCTAATCCAGCAGGGAGAGGGTTAACCGGCTAGGAAAGCTGTCTTGAAGCACAGCAAGCTCTGGTACGTTGACGAGACAGCGACAGAGAACACTACAGCTACAGTGAGCACTGTGACCAACAGATCGCCCAACATACTGTATACTAGTATATTGCTAGACTAGTCCTTGTCAAAGATGTTTCGTGGCAAGTTTTTCTCGATTTTTAATGATTTATTTTTACATTTTTTGAAAACTTTAAAATATTGACATGAAGCGTCTTTGACAAGGATTAAATAGTAGACATACGTGTAAATACTGATATAGGTATAGATGTTAAGTAGGGGTGACAATAACATAAGAGAAATACAAGCAAATATATAGAATCGTCTCCAGTTGACTACCGTATCCTCATTACCATGGTAGGATGAGTGAGTGAATATGGAGTCTAACGTCGCTGCAGGAATCTTTCACCCATTTGTGACGATCATTACCATGGAGCTCCAGGAACAGTTCTGTTCTGTTCTGTTCTGTAGGATGTCTAGGTATTAAGTTGGTCACAGAACATATTCTCCTAATGATTCTTACTGAATATCACTTCCACCATTGAATATTCCCAAGTCTCAGGCTTCTCAGCTCAAACCAATATTCAAGTTTGGAAAGGACATGTAGGCCGATAGGACATACTGGGAATTAAGGCCATGTGAGGAGATCTCGTATGGAGACAGGCCATGTGAGGACATCTGTATGGAGACAGGCCATGTGAGGAGATCTGTATGGAGACAGGCCATGTGAGGAGATCTCGTATGGAGACAGGCCATGTGAGGAGATCTCGTATGGAGACAGGACATGTTGGGACACACTAAGATTGATTGGGAGAAGTCGGGACACAATGCAACAGTGGTGAGAAAGCAGAAGCAGGATGCTAGAGGTAATTAACCCTCCCAGTCCCAGTGTGGTGTATTGGCAGATAAAACTAGTGTTCACAAATCTGTATGAAACAGAAATCTAACACAATGTTCTGTATGAAAGCTTATACAATATGGAAGTGTAAATGTCACAGGTCAGCATTAGGCTACAGACATGGTCCACCAGGCTGGTGTAGGATGGGGCACCAGGCTAGTGTAGGATGGGGCACCAGGCTTCAACTTGGCTGGAATCAACCTGAGAGTAGTCCTATGTCTAGAACTGGGTCCTTTACATAATTGGTCCTGTGCCAACTTGGACACACTCAGAAAATCAAATGACATATCGAACAAAAAGTGGGAAGTTGAGATTGAAGGGAGTGCACATGGGTAATGAAAATATACAGCATGATGAGCATGCGTTTGGCAGATAATACAAATACACAGACTTATTATTACTACATGTATGTTACATACAAGACCATAGTGTTCAGAAGTCATTAAAACATGGCATGACCGGCAGATATTGTCAGTCATTTGTGCAAAAACATGTATTTGACCCCACCCAAATTACGATCTTGTATGGATCATCATGCATCTACAACATTGGAGTCCATTGTCCGAGGACAGAACACAGAAGTTACCCACAGACACGGCTCCAGATAGATACAGATAGATACAGATAGATACAGTAAGTAGTAACTAATGAGATTGGCTTCAAAGGTCTAAGTGTCTTAAATATCCATTTATAAAATTGTGTGAACTGATTTCAAGCAGGAACTCGTTCAGCAGCTGTTGGAGATCAAAGTTGAGCACCAGCTGTGCTCTCTAGGCTCTCTGGGAGCTCAGGCTCTCTGGGACCTCAGGCTCTCAGACCAGGGGCAGTTACAGCTTGTAGGTCCAGGTAGTAGTGGGCTGGTTTGAAGTATGCAATTACCCCAGAGAAATGTGGAGGGGTGAGTGGTGACAGCTAGTGGGGTAGGTGAGTGGTGACAGCTAGTGGGGTAGGTGATAGAAACAGAGTCTAGAGATTGAGATAGAGATAGATAGAGATATATTAATTTTATTTGAGTTGTGGTTTGTAGAAGGTTTCAAGCTTATATTGCCCATATCATGACTTCTCAGCAGCTCAGAGTGGTACCATTACATTTGCAAGCACTGGCTGATGAACATAGATAGATAGTCACACTGCCATTGACCACTAAGCACATCCTATCATGAAGTGCATGGCAAATGTCACTTCTACAAACATTGGGCTTGAACTCAGAACATTTGCCTGATGTCTGATGAGTTACCACTGTGCTATCATATACCCTCAAGTTACCACTGTGCTATCATATACCCTCAAGAGAGATAGATGGATTTGAGATTGCTGTAGAGATAGAGGTAGAGAAAATGATAGATGAGATAGAGATAAGAGATAGAGATGTAGATCTATATATATAGAGAGAGACTGGATGGTATACAACTGCGGACCAGTTGAGTGTGGTAATATACATGTTGATCTCTCTCCTATTTGTAGAATGGCTTTATTGTAGATAGATTGACTTCAGAGGGACAGTTATTGACTCGGTAACTTGTCCACAACAGCCCTCACAGCTGCTTCAAGGAAACTAGCAAGGTCAAGGTGAACTCTGCACTGTCTGGCAGTTTGGCTGTTGTCACCTGATTGCAGTGTTTGCTAATCCGCTTGTTGCTAGGGAAGAAAACTCTTTGCCATAGAACCAACAAGAATTGACTAATAATCTAATAAATGTAATGAATAAACAATAGATGAAGAACATGCGTGAGACTGTTGTTGTTGAGACTGTTGTTGTAGGCTGAACGTGGCAGCAATCAAAGTACAATGGCAGGCAACTTCATGAACAATGACCACTCACTACTATACGAGATAAAGCCCTTGCTACTTGAATCAGTGTTCGCACGCCCGCAACAGGTTATTTTCAGCGAGGACTGGTAACATTTTATCCTTGCACGCCCGCATGTCGTGTTACTTTTTGTTTGTTTTTCAAGATGTATATAATCGATCACTGGCCAACATGCATGAGGACGGACAACTTCTCAGACTTACCAGTCCTCATGTCTGGCAGTGAACTTGCTGGAGCTTTATACACTGCTTGAATAGGATGTAATGGGAAGGGAGGCAGCTGTAAACTTGTAAGAATTCTGGAGCCATGTTGGTAATATTTGTTTCTTAAACTTTATATATAATTTCTTGTTGGGAATAGTAATGAACATAAGTGTCCCAAGCAATGCCGTGCAGGCATGTATTTACTTAAGCTTTGCTCAGTTGCTCATCAATTTGAGCTTAATTAATCTTACATTTTTCTACTCAGTGATTAGACATTACCAATGCCATATATATTTAACAAATATTGTGACAATTTATAGAAGTTATTCATTCCATGAATTGCTATATCATTGATTCATTTTCATTGCAATGTTAACTTCTAAAACAAATTTGTATCTGTGACCTTCTTGTATGTGTGTTAGTAAAAAATATTGTGTGAAACTTGACAATAGTGTGATATATTGATGGTTTTAAGAGATTCTGTAACAATGTAACATAGATAGTGTACATGCAGGGTCACCCACTTCCATGGTTACACTACGTCTGATGATGACAAACCTGATCACCCTTACTTCCACGAGGTCCTCGCTTTCCTCGTCGTCCCCGGCGACCCTGTAACATAGCAACACAGCATGCATCAACACCATGCGGAGACGTCAAAGCACAAACCTGCTCTCCTTTTGGTCCTCTCTTTCCTCTACGGCCACGTTTACCCTGAAACACAACCTGGCCAATCAGATAACCCCAAACACAAAACTGCCCAATCAGATAAGCCCAAACACAACCTGCCCAATCAGATAACCCCAAACACAACCTGCCCAATCAGATAACCCCCAAAATAATCTGGCCAATCATATTACTCTGAAACACAACCTGGCCAATCAGATAACCCCCAAACTAATCTGGCCAATCATATTACCCTGAAACACAACCTGCCCAATCAGATAACCCCAAAATAATCTGGCAATCCAGATTACCCTGAAACATAACTGGCCAACCAGATTACCCTGAAACATAACTGGCAAACCAGATTACCCTGAAACATAACTGGCCAATCAGAACACAGCATACCTTCTAGCTTGTTTATAATAGATATTTTAACCTGGTAAATCTATATCACATTACTATCAATGATTACCGTATGCAACATGAATTAATTTTGCCAAGGCGGTGAGAGTTGGTGAGAGTGAATTTAATAATTTTCATGATAGGATTCAGATATCCTTGGTTTGATTCAAAGTGAGAAAGTAAAGATATAGTAGGCCGACTATTGACAATAAAGATGTACAAGTGACAGGTAAGCCAGGATAGTAACTCTCTCTGGCAGGGCGACAGCTCTACAAGTCGGAAATAATAAAACTACCCTCAGAACTCCATGCATGATCATGACACGGCCGACAGGTCGAGAATTGCCTTCATGCAGCTGTCTTTATTTTCTGTGTCGCTTACCGCTTCTTACTTTAATATGCAGACCTAGTGAAGAACTTTATACCACCTAATAAAGACGTCATCTACTTGCACAGAGTCATGCTGTTGAACTGTTCCTATACACTGACTAGCCACAACTGTGACATCTATAGCCAGTTTGATGCCGAGTCCATGCCAGAGTTGTCTCCTCTTACCTGCTCTCCTGTAGGTCCAGGCAGTCCTGTCATACCCTAAAATGTCACCGACAGCGTCAGTTGAGTAGTCAATGTCCGTCACATCAGTACAACGCAGCGGACATAAGTATTTACGTCTACAGCTAAACCGGGCTGGTGTGTAACACTTGGCTTATGTCCTCTATTCTAACCCCTATTATGCAGTATGGAAACAAAATGCTATACATTAGGGTTGCTTAGCAACCATCCTAATATTGACAATCTCAGGTTGCCCAGCAACCAACCTAACACTGATGAAGACATTTACCTGATCTCCCTTGTCACCCTGGTCACCCTTGGAACACTGACACGTGCCGTCGCCATGGAGAACAATTCCTGACATCCCTGATCCTGCAGGCCCTGGGGGACCCTAAATGCAAACCAGAGGTCAGAGGTCAACAAACCAGAGGTCAACTAACCAGATGTCAACATAGCAGCAATAAGGTCAAGGCAAATTGTTATCAATATTTACTTTAGTTTATAGTTAAAGAACAAATAATGAATGTTGGAAAGAAAACAGAAAATGTTGACATATTTATTCAATTTAAAGTAGATAAAACATCCTAATATATACATCCATACACAATAAATTACAAAGAAATGGTTGCTGAATCATATCAACTTCAGGACATTTTTTCTTTACACTTGACATGTAATCTGTCAGATTTCAACATCCGCCATGCTCCTCCGATAGTCCAGAGTAAATGTTCGTATTCAAGTCGTACAAGTATCCAGTATTACTTGACTACATTACATAAGATTTGTCATTCAAGTACACCTAGCTACACTCCAGTATACTTGACTACAGTACTCTAGTACTAGGATTTGACGTCTATACAGAGCAATTACTCAATATGCTGAAACGTAAGAAACAAAACAAAAAATGAAACAAAACAACTTCTTAGGCAAATGAAATCATTGTATATAAGCAATATGAACACTAAAGCTAATACTTAAGATACTTACTTTCATATGAGCAATCAGAAACATTTTGAAAATAATATTTCTACTCAAAATGCTAGAATGAAATTGAAAACTTTCATGGTTGAAGTTTATGCAAAGTAAAGTTAAGATGCAAAGCATAACTTGTGTTCTTTCCACACACATACACAATGCAAGGAATTGAATTGTTGTCTTGTGAATATTTGTCAAATTAAGTTATGTAATGAAGGCTGGATGCAACAAATTGACCTGTCCGTTTTCCGTGTTCTGTGTAAGTATTATGTATGATCTGTGTTACCTGTGTATTGTGTGTATATAATATACAGTCTCTACAATATTGTTCTTAGTATGTTCAACATATATGAGTCATTCTCAAAAGATGCCACTTTTTCTGTCTTTCCAGTAACGTCTTTCCAGTAATGTCTTTCCAGTAACGATGTGTTTTCTGTTTTAGATAAAATAGCATCTATCCATCTTCCAGCATTCCAATTGTTTGAGGTACATTTGTGGTCTAGATATAACAAATTAACATAAACAACCAAAATTTTATATTTACGTTGAACTGTAACGAAATTTACTGTTACTGGAAAGACTGTTACGGGAAAGATATATCAAGAGAAAATAAATTCTGTAAATTAATTAACGTTCTTTATGTCAATTTTGTTCTAGACCTAGTTTTCATTTTGAGATCTTCAATACTGCAAATAAAGAAATGGTCGGTAATTTTATTATTCAGATGTGTATGAACTGGATTTTATTGTTGTTGATTTGGGGTTTAAAGTCACTTTCTAGAATCTTTCACTAATATCATGACTGTTTATTACTCAGATGTGTATGAACTGGGGTTTCATTACTCAAATGTGTAGGTATAGGATGTTGTTCTGAAGAGTTCTCAGATGTCTAGATTACTCAGATGCGTAGAAACTGGACTTCATTACTGAGATGTGTAGGAACTGGACTTAATTAATTACTCAGATGTGTAAAAACTGGGCTTCATTACTGAGATGTGTAGGTATAGGAAGTTGATCTGAAGAGTTCTCAGGCCATAAAATTCAAACAGCTCAAATAAAGAAACCACATAAAAAGGCGAGTTAAACACTGCATGCAGGCAGACCGACCTGGCTACGTCATGCCAACTACACGTCTAGACATGCGTATACCACAAGGACCACTCACTTTTGGGCCACTTTTACCCATAATGCCTGTCTGTCCTGGTTCACCTGGTGGGCCCTCGGCCCCCTGGGACATAAGGGGTTAACTCTAGTGCAAGGCAGCAGAACATCACCATATTAACCCATTAACACCCATACTCAATTAGAATGTATTAAATTATCAATTCTTCTTGTGTTTTTAAAAAAACACCTAATCTTATACTCATGATGTGTCAACTGAAACCCACATGGGATGTAACTGCAGCTTTAGGTGCAACGCAGTGATACAGTAACTATGGCAACACACATCTGAACTCGGTGCAGTGACAACATTCAAATGTTTGTGACTTGCTCACCCCACACTTGGTGCTAGTTGTCTCCCCTGGACTGCTCCAAAAACTCGTCTACGCAGTCCAAGGAAGACTAATGATACCACATGGAGTCAACTCTCTGTCACACCAATATTCAGCAGACATAAATACCTACTTCTAGTACTGGTCCCTAGGCTTCAAGAAACTCATCAACAACTTGAGCTGCTGTACATGAATCAACAGATACCGTATTCCACGTATTATACACCCATGGCGTTAAACAAACTAATACTGGGGGGCGTTTACTAAAGTCCGAAAGAAACACAAATGGATCATTTGCTTTGTTACTGATGTTATATTTTACGTTTGCTTAAAATTTATGGTTGCTTCACAAGGGAGGTAATTTTGGCATGTGGGGAGGCAATAGCGAAGATGGCGGATCAATGTATAGCTCTACTCTCATGTGAAATAAACAACGTGGTCAACTCTAAACCTAACCTTGTCATCACTACCTCGGTCCATTATAGATGTACGACTAGACCTGTCAGACTTGTTGGTTGATTGAGTTCTCTTTTGCAGAATAGATACCCGATAGATGTATGGCAAGTTTGAAAATAGGGGCGAGTATTTGGTAAGATATATTATAATTATTTAAAATAGTTTAAAGGGGTGTTTATTCCAGCAGGGTGTTTAATATGTTGAATACGGTACTAGTATTCCTTTAGATATAGACAAACATGTAGACATATGGGTTGGAGAGTAATATGAACAGACAAGAGAGTTGCCATGGTTACGTCACTGTACAACACAGTCACCGGACCACAAACTGAAATACAAACAGTAATCACAGGACGTGGTTGTCATGGGAACAGTATTGATGGGATCGGGTGGTACCGTAACTATGATGGTATTATATATATATATATCGTCAGCATCACCATGGTTACAGTGCATGCAGTTGTCATGCCAACATGGAGTTGTTACTTACGGGAAGTCCTATGGAACCTGTGTCGCCTTTTTGTCCAGCCTCGCCCTACACATCAGATCAGAAGTCAACATACATACACATACCAGAGACATACCATTACAAGTGACATACCATTACCAGAGACATACCACCTTACACAGAGGTAGCTCATAGGATGATACTTGCTACTTTCCTTGAAATTATTTGTGAAATTCCAAATCAAAACATGCAGGAAATCATGAAAATCTGGAATATTTTACAGATATATTTCTTTTAGAAAAATAACCACACATCCTAACCAATAGTTCAAAAATATCCTGTCCTAAAGCTCCTAGGTAGGGTAAATACTATGTAGGAATATGGAATACAAGATAGCCAGATGAACCATGCAGAAATGTACAGAATAGTCCTAACAATGGAAGTAAGTAGCGTACATCAGACTTTTCAAAGAAGACACATGCTTGATGACAAGGACCTGTCGTGTACAACTATCTGACGTGCATAGGTCCGAGTACCGGACACACTTCATATATACGTTGTATAGGAGGGATCCATCGGCAATGTTATTTCATTCTAGCAATATAAAGTCAGTGGTTGACTGTCCCAGAAATCACAACCTATGCACTATGTACTACCATATGCACTATGCACTATGTACTATCCATTACAGATGGTGTATCGAAACACTTACTAATTACTACAGGTCAAGTTAGGTCAGGTGATTAGATC
The DNA here is from genome assembly GCA_034780755.1 of Lepetodrilus elevatus. NCBI lineage: Eukaryota > Metazoa > Mollusca > Gastropoda > Lepetellida > Lepetodrilidae > Lepetodrilus > Lepetodrilus elevatus. The sequence goes on from JAVCKZ010065622.1 coordinate 13,608, forward strand.
TAACTTTCCATAATCCACCCCACCAAGAGGAATCCAATGTTATTCTGAGATTAATATTTCCTTAATATTCAGGTAACTATGGCGACATACAACATCGGGGTGAAGGGGAGACAACTGATCACTTACTGATAAACCTTTAGGTCCGAGAAGTCCGATATCACCCTAACACAGGAACAGAAAGCAGACGTCATCAGCAGTGACAGACGGCAGTCAGAAGAACATCTACTCATCTACTACTGAATGTGACTTTAGACAGAACATATTACACTTTCTGCCAGTTCTTTAAAACCAGCTCGGTTCATGAAGAGAAATGTGACCAGAAACTGCATTGAAAGACAACTACAAACAGATCTTGATATAGAAACATTCAAGAATCAGATGAATTATAAACTCAGAGATGTTGATGCATGGGGGTTCCCTAAATTACCTTAATACCTGGTGGCCCCTGCAGTCCCATCGGTCCCTAAAATAGACCACAACCACACATATAGGACTGGCCTGGAAAGCCATCTTTCACAATTCATATTATTAACAAGAAAATCATCTTATTGCGATGGTCATTACAGAAAATCTAAAAGATAATGCTCTGTATTACTGAGTGTGATATGAACCCGATATCTTACCATAGGTCCTGCTGGGCCTGGAGGTCCTGGGAGCTGTAACAGGACCAGGGCATGTGTGTAACATACACTATGTAACAGGACCAGGGCATGTGTGTAACATACACTATGTAACAGGACTAGGGCATGTGTGTAACATACACTATGTAACAGGACCAAGCATTTGTGCAACATACACTATGTAACAGGACCAGGGCATTTGTGCAACATACACTATGTAACAGGACCAGCACAGTTGTTAAGTAACTACCCAGAATGTAACAAGACCAGGGCATGTGTGTAACATTCAGTAGTAATATCGCACATACAGGAATACAAGGCATTGGAACTGGTCTTCTTATATTTCTAGTATCTGTCCTCAAACTATAAGTTTATCATTATGATGAATCAGGTACTAGCCTCTACTGCCACGTGTATCACAACAACTGTGGACTTACCCCTTCTCCACTGCCTCCGCCTCCTTCCAGCAGTCCGGCCTCCCCCTACACCAGACAGTACAGCATATAGCTCATACATCCAACACCACAGCATTACGTATCTCATGTATTTAATACAACAGCATATATCTCGTGTATCTTACAACTGCATATATCTTGTATACTGTATATACCGGTAATGTCCAATACAACAGAATTTATCTCATGTATCCAATACAACATCATATATATATCATACCGTATCAACTGTATACAACATCATTATATATATTTTATATCCATAGTCATATCATATGACTCGACTTCTGTTAACGCCCAAGTAATGATACATTAGTGCAAGATATCCATTGATCACATGATTTTCAGATCTTTCACAGTATTTAACCTCAAATGTTTATGCAATGCTACAATACTATACATAGTACATCTATGGAACCTCACAATTGTAGATGTTCTGTCCATTTATTAGATCTCATGCAACTATTGGTTGTGAACCATCTTATTTCCAGTAGCATGCACTCAAACTCTCAGCACAAGAAGAGCAATACAACATTGGCGCCAGTCTCCCAAAACTTGACACGAGTTTTAACCCCGCAACACCAAGACACAAACAAGACGAGACCAGAACATGGCATGCCTACAGGAATAGAGAAGTGATGGATTCTTTATCAAAACTCAATTAAATAAAAATTTCAATAATTTTGAGAATGGATTAATATGCATACAGAAACAGCGTCAGCAGAATGTTTCATCAAACCGTTAAGAGCATTCTTTTTTTTTTATAAAGACATGTGTACATAACAATATCCTTACTCCCAAGGGAGTTGAAAGAGAAAGTGAGTGCACAGTGATCTGTTGACCAGGGTAATTATGTAGAACAATGAGCAGGTTGTCCAGCATGAATTTGATGCAGACACATTTTTGACATAGATAAAAAGTTTTCTTTCTTTATGAAGATATTAGATTATTTACTAAAACAGTAGTTTACTTCTTATATTGCTTATTTTTGACTGACAGTAAATATGGCGTTTATAAAAGGTAGAATTCTTGACTTCAAACTGCCAGTCCTCCACAAAGAACGCTGGCTATCTACCAAACAATATCTACCATACTCATGCACTCTAGACTATCCATGGTCTCAGAGGATGAAAGTAACTAGTTTTAAAATAAATAATGTTGATTGGTATCATGTTCATATGAAATGAGCCACTGATATTCTTTATCCTTGTTTTCCAGTAATCTAGACTTGCTTGTCTGCTCTATGAAATATTTTGAATAGAGGTATTTGTGTCCGAACAAGGTGTGACACAGACTATCATGCATGCAGACAAGTGAGACAACAGACTACAGAGCAGACTAATCTTCTTCTTGCAGGGTTTTCTTACCAATGTCCTTGTTAGGTGTGCAGCATGTTAACATAGGAGAAATTAAAGAACTTTCAACACCATCATTACAGTCTTCAATATTCATACTTTTAATACTGGTACATGCAGTTAGTTTGAACTCAATGTACAGTGCATGCTTTATTACAACAGCGAAGTTAGATTAACTTCACTGTCACAAAGAATGCAACATATATTCACAATGACGTATTATGACAACTTAAATCATTCAATGGTTTAAATATCCACAAATAAGCTGAGTCTCCACACACAGAGCTTAGTACCACACAGCAAACACTGTGTTAGATATGATTACTGATAATGTGAATCATACATGCTGGTTGCTAGGCAGCAGGCAGGTATGTAACAGCGCTGGTTGCTAGGCAACAGACAGGTATGTAACTTACAGGTGGGCCAGGAAGTCCCGGCGGTCCGATCATTCCAGGAAGTCCACTCAGTCCCGCATCTCCCGGGTCGCCCTTCTGTCCGGGCTCTCCCTATGTCAGCAGCACACACAGGGTTAACACCCAACACTCTCATGATGTCATGTACGTTAACACTAACAACATGTGAAATGTTCTTAGCGGGCAGGTCAATAATCTTTGACAAGGTGAAAATCGAAATGAAGGCATGTTCATATTCTTCTGACTGATTTCACTATTTGTGTTTAGGAAAAGTAATGAAAAACATTAAACATTGTAACAGTGGGTAGAAACATGAACGAGGTAAAAACAAACCCATAAAAAGATATTTGAACAACAATGAAAATGAAAAAGTGCTTGCATCAACGGACACAAATGTAGAACTAAACAAGTGGAATTAGGAAGATGATGAACATACTAGAACTCCAAGACGTCGTCTACACTATGACATAACCCAAGATGATTTATCTACACTATGACATAACCCAAGATGATTTGTCTACACTATGACATAACCCAAGATGATTTGTCTACACTATGACATAGTCCACTGAATGTTCTATATGTTCTACATCACCTACTGACAGTCGACAGTCTCATGGACTCATGCTCAGTCCTGTCTAGTCTAGGAGGAAATATCTGCTTAGTAACTAACCACAGGGTACAAGTACTGGCTGGAACTTATTCCATTATGAAACTGCATTAAGATCTTCACCTTGTTGATGCCTGGATGTGGCCATGTAGACGTTGATGGGTCTGCATTCTACAGGATCTCCTGGAGGTGGCCATGCTGGGTCTAAAGGGGTCTGCATGGGTCTGCGAGATCTAATGACACACAGCTGCTAAGCTAGATGGTTCTAGTAATTGGACCCAATGGGCTGGCAATGGACTTATCACTCATGGATGACAGATGGATAAAATAAAAGGACAGAGGATGTTGTAAACCTGATGCCTCAGACGTCTCAGATGTAAAGTTGCTTGACAAGCCATTGCCATATTCCTAGAAAAACAGTGGAGGCCAATACGAGGAACTGAGCTAAAATACTGTATTTGATCAGGATCTTTTAGGCGGCATCAGTTTTAGCTGGATTGTGAAGTGCAGACATCCTCATTTGGGGAATAATTGGAACTCCAGATCACCCTGGAAGTCAACATGGCCGTATCCTTTGGCATCAACAAGGCTAGCTTCTCCTGGTGTCACAAGTACAAATTTAGTTTATCTTCTAACCCTTGGCCAATATCCATGACACTGGCCAAATAGTAGTCCATATCAGTATACCATTGCATACAAAGTTTCAAAGATAGTCCATATTACTATACCATTACCGGAACATACAAGGTGAAGGTCAGACAAAACTCACAGGTGGTCCCACGTCTCCCTTCCAGCCATCGATTCCGTTTCTGCCGGTATTTCCTTGATTTCCCTTTATTCCCTGAATATTGGACAGCCACAGGTAACAGGGTGGAACACATTCGGTAAGGGGAGGTAACTACACTATCCTGGCCTCTGTGCATGGAAGCAAGTATGTTGGGTCCACTAATATGATTTCCACATCAGCAAAATGAAGTGATAAAAGACATCTATCCTAGACACAAGCAAGGTCAACTTGACAGCACTTGCACATCCCATAAGACTAGTACTGGCCGAAATTGACCCTAGGTAAGACTGCAGCGTTCATGCCATAGAAAAATGCATTCTTTTTGTTCTAATCTTTTACAATATGACTAAACAATAAACAATGGCAAAATGGTGTTGTGCTAGAACTTGAACATGCAAAGAATCTTCCTGGGAATAGATCAAACATAAACACATGTAAAAGTCAGGGCTATTTTACAAGATGAAGATGTAACATAGCAGGAATTGGAGGTCATGTGACAGGAAGTGGATGTCACATGACTTAGACATGCAGCAGGTGAACACTGCACGTACCTGTGGCCCAGGTAAACCAAATGCTCCTTTCTGTCCGGACGGCCCCTCTATTCCTGGTGGACCCTGGGGTCCAGGGAAACCAAACCTTCCCATCAACCCCTTCTCCCCGCGATGACCACGCCTGCCCTGGGGGCAACAAGACAAGGAAGATGTCAACATGGACGCGTCATCTCTAGCTGGAGGCTCAATACTGTGACAATACTGTGACAATACTAAATTCAGCAGCTGTTTCATGAACAGTGTGTAGTGAGAAAACAGTTAAAGGAATGACATATGCTGTGATCCAATGGGTCAGGAACAGAATGCCACCCATCCTAGTCACCATAATCTGATTGTGTACATTACTAGTCAATGTTTACCAACATACAAAGGTTATGGTGATGTCTAATGTACATTACATGTACAATTTAGGTTAAAATCATAAAATAGACAACTGAACCAACCAGTTAAAATAGTGTATTAAAATATCTTTGGATTTGGAAAATAGGAAATGTATAGAAATTCATGCTAAGTTAGCCTACAATCCAAGCCAGCTCACTGACATCTAGTCATGGTATTAACCAGTACGTGTTCACATAAATGTAGTTTAACTTTTCCCATTTACATTTTAACCCTCTATATATTACACAACTAGACATGCTTTCCTGTACAGGTTCTTCACACCATGCAATTCTATTTCTGTCATGCATAGGGTTAAACAATTTAATTTAAATTTACTATATGTCTCTATATTAGCATGATAAACTGCACAACTAAACATGTGACAGTATTATAAATATACTCACACAATCTGCATACTGTACATCACCATATGATCTCTGCACTACCGGTATTATCCCATTAATTTCACATCATTTACACTACCATTACTATCTTTACTATATCTGCACATAAATATGCTAGTATACCATATACTGCCTTTATAGTTATTACAGAGTTGAAATGTTGGAAATCAGAAAATGCTGTATAGTTTTGGAAGGTAGTTTGGTAATAGACTAGAGCAAAAACATCATGCATTGGACACTATGTAGGTACATGGGTGTTCTGATGGGTGTTTTAATATTCTGATAGATCAATATTTCCTCAACACAACCCACAAAACCCACAACTATTGTATGTAATTCATTGCAAAATAATTGTATCCTCAATTCCTGGAAGTGCAACTGAATTATTACATTCTTATACCTTCTACATCAATGTATTCTGTATGTCATTCATTATTCATGGTAATAAACATGCATAGATAAGAGAATGGCACAGAAATATGATGCTGAATTCTAAGACAATATGCTGTGTCAAAGACTCTGGCTTTTAACCTCGATCTCTCTTTTGCAGGCAACTGGAGATGTTTTATAGAATAGTCCAGCAGAGAGAAGGTTAACAAAATAATACATTATTGCACAGGTGGGAATTCAGAAACAGATAGCACAGGCAAAAATATCAATAGTCATGCAATAACAAAAGTTCAAATTTACATGCAGGACTATTATGGAACATCATGCACACCTAGGCCAGAACCGACCAATCACAGGCAGTGAGACACAGACCAGAACCGACCAATCACAGGCAGCGAGACAGGCAGGCAGCAGGCAATGTCGCTATTTACCCGTTTGCCCCGCTTGCCCCTCTCCCCCTGTTGCCCCAAAGGACCGTGGGCGCCAGGCAACCCGATCTGCCCCTGTGAAGAAAAGTCATCTTCTAGAGAACCTATACTACTGTTGATATTGGTGAAATGCAATTCTTTGGTAATTTGTCCAGAAACCTCCTAGAAATATCCTCCATTGCCTCTCTAGTCTACAGGCGGCCTTCGACAACCTCCTACGGGCAGACGTCATCACCATACCACACTATATGGCTTAGGTCATATCTAACTTCAGCCATATTGTTAAAATATACGATTCAAAAAGTGTTCTCACAATACATGTATTTATTCAGCATCTAAAAAATAGTGAAATATCAAGATGCATTGTGGAATATAGTGAGTGAAATGCATTGTGGAATATAGTGAGAGTGAAATTCATTGTGGGATATAGTGAATGTAAATTGCATTGTGGTAGAGTGAGAGTAAAATGCATTGTGGGATTCACTGGAACCTGGGTCAAATATAAAATAGAGATTGACATCTTCATGACAACAGATGGAGGAGCATGCGATGTGCTGATACATCTGAAAAAAGTAAACATGCACACATTGTCACATATAACAATTAGTCAGCAACCATTTCTTCCTAATAAATCATACATACAGTCATAATAATAATAATAATAACAAAAGTTAGAGCCAATGTTAGTATTTGACAAATAATGTCCAAGATATATATGTCAAGATATATTCAAGTACAATGCCATATTGAAAATATATTACATTATTTAAATAGAAAAACTTTAAGATTTAGCAGGTTAGCTTGCATGATCTATGTTATTAGTTGTCTACCTCAAGCAAATAATTAGTCACAGAATTTGGTTAGGTAATAGCTAATGAATATAATCATAGCAAGTTAACAATATTTAATGGTGAAAAATGCCATTCCTTTAACAGATATACCTTTGATCTGTCGACACAAGTATTCTTCACCAGCTAAGTATTGGTGCATCAAAGAACTTGCATTTAATTAAAACCTTTAGAAAAAAACTCATTTGTGCTTGCTTGTCTTACCAGTAATTAAACAACTAATTCAAGTGACATCCAATAAAAATCAACCTTATATATATATATATATGCTGTGTATCATTCCTTACTCTTCAACAGCAATTACAGCATAAGAATAAAACATCTGGGAGCTATTCTAAATATATAAAATTAATCATCTGAAATGATGGGTTTTCTATACATCTTCAGAAAGACGATAGTAAATAATTTAAGTATAGGGAAAGGCAGGACAAGTCAGAATTATAAGGACATTGTGAGAAATGGCAAGAAACAGTGGGAACAAAGTCTCAGGGAATAACAGGAAGAATATCAGAAAATGAAAGGAATAAATGGCAATGTCACTGAATGGTGGGCAATGTCACTGAATGGTGGGCAATGTCAAGGAATGGTGGGCAATGTCAAAGAATGGTGGGCAAAGTCAAGGAATGGTGGTCAATGTCTGTCAAGGAATGGTGGGCAATGTCAAGGAATGGTGGGCAATGTCAAGGAATGGTGGGCAAAGTCAAGGAATGGTGGGCAATGTCAAGGAATGGTGGGCAATTTCAGAGAATGTCGAGGTGTAGTTTGAAATGTCAACTACATAGTAACTGCTTTTCCAATGGAATAGTATAGAGTATAGAGTATAGAGTATAGAGTATAGAGTATTTACTAGAATCGGATGTTGCGTCACAGAACTGATATGTGTCGCGTGCCGTCGGTGATATTGACCGATTGCGCTGTTACCATTTCCATATGATCTACCAATGACAGCACTAACAGTGGATCTGCAAGTAACACTGTGCAATCTGTCAATAGTGCAGACCCGCTGATGGTACAATACATCTGGTCTGTTCTGTCAACAATGGTTGGTTGGTGATGGACAAAACTTGCCTTCTTAATCTGTTTCACTCTGGCTGTACTAACTGTACTGAGCTATCAATTCCCTTCTATCTAGGCGAATGTTAATAAGCATGTTAGTATGATACAGTGTCTGATCGCTCTGTAAGAGAAGAGCCTCATTAGTGAGAGATCTCGGCACAAAGTATGAATCCCGCCACCGGACGCACTGACTGCAGCAGATGTTAAAGGTACAATGACAAGTTGAGGTTTTACTCGATACCTCGGGGCTATGCAGATCCTTCAAACGGAATTGCCTCAAATGATGCAGAAGCCGAGGTTCGCGACGACGAGACGGGTTCTGGCTCTGTTTACTGGGCTTTTTCCGCTTCAAGGGAGATAACCGCAAACCTCCCTTTTTACCTCCCTTTAATCCTTTCGCTCCCTTGGCCGTTTTTGACATTCTCTCTCGGCGATTCCGGCCACGTTTTTTCTTCACCTCCATTCGACACGTTCGTCCTCGCTTGACATTTAGTAAACATTCCGTTATTGAGATATCCAATTGAGGTGCTGTATGCGTCGTCCTGTACGTAGTTCACAAGTCTAGAAACATTCTGTGTCGTGACCTGTGTACTCGCACACATAGACTTGTACACATAAGTTTTCACACAGCGATGGAAATAGCACTACACAGGGAATCCAGCTCAACAGTTTTTCAATACAGTTCCAGAAATCATTGGTAATGTGACTGGCCCCAACTGTGTATTACATCTCCATCCTTGTCTGACATTTGCTGCAGTCAGTACCCCATATATAGCTAGGCTAATCATATCCTTGCTGCAGTCATCCAATCAAATCAGGGGTTACAAAGCAGCAATAGCAAGATACTTGCTTAATTTTAATGATTATGACATAAGCAGCATGGTTTGAACGCCTTCAACTTGGCATATAGGGTGTGACTGCAGCAAAGAGTTACATAAATAACAGCGAGATCCTGAACTTTATCATTATGATAAAATGCAGTTCCCCACAAAAACACATCAATTAACAGGAATAGTCTTGCTGTATATACAGTAAACCAAGTACTCCAAACCAAGGTCATATGAAGGTCACCGAAGACCCTTGTATCTATAAATGTAATTGATGTGTTGTGCAAGAAATGTTAGTGATACATCCATATTGAGGGGAGGTAACTCTGCCTCACCCTCGCCCCCTGAGGGCCTTGTGGGCCGGGAGGACCCAAGATGAACCCTGCGGGGAAACTGCCATCAGATTCATACCCGCCCCCACGCTCCCCCTTAGAACCCCGCCTGCCCTGAAATACAATGTTAGTCACAACCATTGGAGCATTGTCGGAAATAAATGTTAGTCACAACCATTGCTGTGATGTTGGAAATAAATATTAGTCATATACCATTGGAGCCATGTCGGAAATAAATGTGCTAGTCACAACCATTGGGAGACATGGTGGGACATAGGGCGTGGACATATACCACAGACAGTGACAACTAATCTTAAGTGCATATTTGATGAATAAATGTATGGAATTTTAAGAAATTCATATGTACTTGTATTCCAAACTTCATTCCAGATATCAGTTTGGATATAACAGACGATATAGACTTGCTAGTAACATTTCACCAGTGAGGCTTTAGTGAGTTTCACCATGTTCACCCATGCACAGAATATGTAACCCGTCACCTGATCAATAAGGTCATGCTTGATTTAATTGATGGTTGGATAACGGCAGCATGACGTACGTATTACAAGAAACAGACGGTCGGTGTATACTAGGAGATATCAGTCGGTGTATACTAGGAGATATAGAGCGAATAGGTGAAAGAGATATTTGATATCATTATATGGTGCATATCTTGGTAAGTGTCATGAACGTTAACACCCTGTCAAGATGAAATGTTAGTGATGAAGGGAGAAGCATGAGGTGCATGAGATGTGCAGAGCTCGGGGACAAGCGATGCAAGGAGTAGAGAGAGACTGGAGTAGTACTGAGTGGATATATATTTTACATGGTGAGAGTGATTATAGAGTTTAAGGTCACCGTGGGAATCTTTCACCCATTTGCGACAAAAATGGTAATTTCAAGACTAATATAATAAATTGTTATCAAAGTTAATAGTCACGAAAAATACAGATTTTGTGTGTGTGAAATATAACCAGATTTCGCAAGTGTTTTCTACATCATTTCAAACATTAGTGAAATAGTTAAGATAGCTTAGAATCACTTTAAAATTATATTCCACTCAGTGTTATTGTAGTTATTTCCCCTGTTCCAGAATGCTACCATCAAATCATGCAGGGTTATTTACATCCATACCCTCACACATACACACACACACACACACACACACACACACACACACACACAAACACACAAACACACACACACACACACACACATGCACAAACACTCACAGATGCACACACAGACACTTGCAAACATCATGCCCCACGCTGCCGCTGCGACAAAGTTGGCGTGCATCAATCCCACAATGCATCATCAGGACATGCAGCCACTCACTTGCGGCCCTTCTGGCCCGACATCCCCCTTAGGGCCGACATAGCCCCGCGGACCTGGCTTGCCATTGTACTTGGTGAGTCCCGGTTTGCCCAGGTCGCCCTTCGCGCCCTTTGACCCGAGGCGTCCCGGCATCCCTGGCATCCCTATCTCGCCTTTCTCACTCTGCGGGAGTTAGTACAAGCACACAAACCCATCAGCACACATGGAGCAGTAGCACATCACTCGCTTAGCTTCATAGCGTATGTTTGATTGAATCGGGATTTAGAGCTGCTTTCAAGATCATTTCACTCACATTGCAGCTTGGAAACCTGCAACACCCATAGCACCAAGTGTTTACAGTAAGGCTGCAAGCACTGACTGGTACTGACGAACCAAGGATGAGAACTGCACGGCACCAGCTTATGGAGTTTAGCGTCAGATGGAGTTTAGCGTCGCTACAGGAAATCTTTCAGCCATTTGCGACTACCACCAGTACAGACAGCACATGTTTTCATCAGAAATGTGTTATTTATGTTATGCATGAAGTTCTTCTGCAATATATTTTAATAGACGTGATGTTCTCCTGCAAATTTCACTGACATTCAGATGGAAAAAGATGGTGAAGAACTTGTCTTTTCTTGAAGATACAAGCCCATGTACATCCATTCTGATTGTCAATGATTTCTTAATTCTACATGTCACAGTTGGATTTAGTCATACAATAAATTCTCCAGTATGAAGCACTGACCATATCAGGAGCTTAATCACAACCGTTTAACTCTCTCCATGCTGAAGGCAACCGGAAATGCCATAATGAGCAGTGCTTTTGTCTGATCCAGCAGGGAGAGGATTAATAGTGCCATGTTGATGTTTAATAGTGCCATGTTTACAGACAGCATATAGTGCAGTGGTAGTGTCACATCCTAGATCATCCAATACATTCTTTATGTCCCATACCACACCACACCACATACACTGGGCATAGTGTATGGTAGGGCATTATAGTTTTATTCATTTGAGACTTTTGATTTAAAGGCATAATATCACAGTTGATAGAACTGTATAATCAGACAAAAGAAATTCGATCTGAGACTAATTACTCTTGATTTATCCACCCCAAAGTTGTTATTTAGTGACGTACTTATCCCCCAGCACTCGAATCATATGTTATATTAAATAGGGGAATGTTCCGCTATTTATCTTGTCTTTGATTATCACTGTTCTAAGCATGAATGTGCGAGCAAACAGAGTTATGTCCCTTTGCATCATATAATAAAGAGCCGTTGGCCGTATTTGATTTAAACCCGACTCTAAGAATCGCAGAGGGTTGCAGTGAAGATTTGTCCAACATACAGTGGTGGAAAGCTTTTTGGAAGTACAAACATGATTTTATGTATGTCAAGTGAATTTACTTTGTAGTTATAGCTAAGAACTAGTCCAAAACAACCATAAATATCTGTGATATTATGCCTTTAAATGATGACATGAGGACAAAGATGACCCATTACTGATTGCACTGTCCCCACCGACATGGACGTGGACACGGACACGGACACGGACAATGCAGTGTATTGGATGATCAAGGAGGAGTTGATAGTAGCAGGATTAGAGGCTTGTGAACATGACCTGAACACGACCTGAACATGACCTGAACACTAGACCTGGAACTACCCGGTAGCAATGTCCATAACATTTTTGTTGTTGTTTGAATTGGGGGCTAGAGTAACTTTCACTAATATGATTTCACGGGCATGAGATAATTTCAGAAAATATCTATATTTTAGTAAAGGAAATAAGATTTCCTCACACAAGTCATGGACACAAGCCTGCTATCAGTCGTATATATATACAGGACAACTGTTTTAGGAAGCCGTCCTGGTCTACTGAAGCCAGATATGGTTGTACTGTAAGCTAAACCAGGTGGAGAGAAGCCGGGCTCTGATGCATGGATGATGGTCAATATGTATACTACGGTAGTCTACGTACTGCTACCTACCTAGTTTACCTACATACAGAGTGTACTTACATAGACCATATATACCTATATACACACCTATATCTATGTGGGAATATATGGGGGAAATAATTATGTGATAAGAGATCACATTATACCAACATTTGAAAAAATCAGATAATCTTGCTCGTTTTTAATTTTTCATACATTGCCAACAACCAAACAAAATAAAATGAGAAAACCTAGGTACAATGTGATCGGTTATATGATAATCCTCAATGGCAGGTATAGATTGATAAAAACATATGGTAATTTCTTCATGATACATGTACCGGTATATACCGATATATAAACTGGACATAAACTCCCATAATGTCAACCATATTGTTTCCTGTGCTTTATATCATCTTTTGGAACTTTTTAACAATCTCTAATCTGGATCACAGAGATGTTAAACAAACAGTTAGCCTAGCACGTCCAAAATACAAGTATCTAGTACAGGGTATTGTTTCTAGAAGCTTTCATATCTACTACGAGACCATGAGAACTCTTGCAGAGGTCTCTAATTGTGCACTTACGAGAGCACTATGGTTTCATAGTAGATATGAGAGCTCCGAGAAACGATACCCAGGCACACAACACAATGGCCTAACGCATGTCCATAACGCAGGTACTTAAGGTATTAATACCATGATATCCAGTCCTATGATATTATCACACAAAGCCAATGAAAGTTACATTCCTGTATATTAATCTTCTACTCACCGGTTCTCCTGGCATCCCGTCTTTCCCTGCGGCTCCCTGAAAACATACACCACATATTATTTATCAACATTACGTAGACACACTGACATGGGCACTGTGAAAGTCTGGATTCAAATAGATAACTGAAAAGTTAGGATTTTACACACTGATGTGGTCAGCAGTTTAAAGTTGGCGTTCGTTATCCTTGGAGTTGCTGAGACCCGTATCAAACTCAGTGTCGGCTAATCCGGCAAGGAAAGAGTATTTAAAAAAAATTTAATTAGGGGTTTTACGTCCGCGTAAGAGTAAAATAAACACCTTCTTATAATACAAAATATTTAAGGGGCTAAAAGACTAAGATCACATGACTGATCACATGACGTCACTCACCGGTGGTCCGACGTGTCCTGCAGGTCCCTGAAACACACACAAGGTCAGCGTGACATTGTGAGATTTACTGGTATACATCCAATATTCACCGCATGCAATATTATTGTGTAAATCTGTCTGACTAACTTATAAACCTGTGTCTGGTTTCTGCATATATATCTCCAGGTTCTTTCCTGAATTGTAAGACCCTTTTAGGATACAAAGATATCCACATTGATAAATATGAGTTCCACATCGATAAATATAAAGTTACCGCAGGTCCCGGAGGTCCAGCGATGCCGTCGTATCCTGGCAACCCAGGAGGTCCGGCCTCCCCTGGAGGTCCTGGAGGCCCACCTTCTCCTGGCTCCCCCTGGTGGACACAATATACAATCAGCGTCACGTGTCACAACAGTCTATGGAGCAGACCTGCACTACAAACTAGATCATTGTAACTCAGTCGACTGATTAACAGGGAAATTATAGTTACTGTATTTGTTTTTAATTCGGTGTAAAATATTTTCAATAAATACCTGTTGTTTCCTTCAACATATCTTTTGAAGCACACATAAAATCACTGACATTTAAGTCTGTGGCTTATGGACCTGGGTATCGTTTCTCGAAGCTCTCTTATCCACTAAGAGACCACTCTTTGCCGATAGCTAATACACTGCTAAGAACGTGCTATGGTCTCTTAGCGGATAAGAGAGCTTCGAGAAATGATACCCTGGATAAGAGCAATACATACACTCTTTACACTGGAGATGAAAAGAGACACATGCCTTTACTACAAACTCATCGATATTACTACAAGACAAGCACTAGTACATGTATGTCATATTCATGCACTGACAACAGTAGGCATTGAGCAGATTGTCTCTGTTTACAACATTCAGTAGCATGAGGAGATTGTCTCTGTTTACAACATTCAGTAGCATATGTTATTTACTATAGTTCTATTTATGCTAGACCTAACCGAATATGCAACCGACAATTGATCGGTAGAGTCCATTTGATTGTAACCGATAATCGATTATGAAATCCCAACTGATTCCCATCACTAGGAGTGTCTAGTTACTCTGTGTCACACACTGACCACCGTGGTACATATCATACACTGACCACCGTGGTACATATCATACACTGACCACCGCGGTACATATCATACACTGACCACCGCGGTACATATCATACACTGACCACCGCGGTACATATCATACACTGACCACCG
>JAVCKZ010065623.1:0-14617 GCA_034780755.1 Lepetodrilus elevatus
CACACACACACACACACACACACACACACACACACACACACACACACACACACACACACACACACACACACAAACGTACTCGTACACATACACATACACAAACGCACGCACGTAAAGCGTCAACATACACCAGGGATGCGTTCAATCATCACAGGACCGAGTAAGCAGCTTAAGCTAAACTGGTTCCCTGTCCCGTGTACGGTTCATACGACTCTTGAGACAGTGGCTAGTTCGGTAAACTGCTTGCAAGCCCTTGTACCTTTGAACGCACACCAAGTATCCAGCGGCGTCCACTAATACATCCCGTACCTTAAAAAGATACAAACGTATTTACTTTATCACGAGTTATGCGTGCCATTCTGCTTTATCAGAATATCAGACTAGAACCATCATCTCTAGATACAGAGCCGTCTCTCTCCAGAGATACCCCAACTCCATGGCTTCCCTCAGACTGTGGCTGTAGTCATGGCGGCAAACGATGTGTTTGTTGATACGGGAGTCTCCCTCTCACTCGGGCACCAGGCACGCTGCGTGTATCACCAAAACATCTATATCATCTTCTACCAGCTGGGCCTCATCCGCCGTACCTGAGCAGCCATCAGCCAGACCTTCAAAGGCAGAGTCTTACGGGGGCGCCGTCGTATGCATGTAATATAGGTTAGTGAGGTCATCCGATCGTGTCCATACGGGCGCTTTCTTCTCTTCAATCCTGTAGTATGAAACTGTGGCTAAAATCTGAAGCTTTAACCCGCTTTACCCGTCAGGACCCTGAGACTACCATACCTTTTTGAGTAAAAACTCATACTCAAGGTTTTGTTCACAACTCTCCATATACGATTTGAGCTTGAGCATGGAATCGTACTCAAACGGTTTTGTAATTCCGGGGTCGGGTTGTCAGGGTTTCTAATATTATACAGGGAATCCGGATGGACGTTACCTTAAACTAGCTTTAAACCTCAGTCTCCGTTTCGTACAGCGCGAGTTGGGTTCGTAGGCCTATACCTCTGTTCCAATTGCGGCAGGATATTCTAATGGCCTAGCACCACCAGTATAGACTAAGGTCCGTATGCACAGAAGTAGTTTAGTTAAACCGTAGTTTAAGGATCATACCGACAATGGTATAACTCGTCGCTTAAACCTAGTTTAGCCTAAACTGTGGTTGAACTACGTTTGTGCATACGGACCCATGTGTATATCATGAGATAGTATGACAAGCAAGTACACACAACACATTATGAATTAAATCATCTTGAAAGCGATCAGAAACCCCAAAGTCAATAAATCGTACCTATTCTACGCAGACACACCCTTTCCCCCGGATATTCTATTCCTGGTGTTGAATATGTACTAACGATCAAGAACCCAGCATATCTAACTGATTTATCTATAGCTACTAGAACGCTGCATATCTATGCCATGACGTATGTCATCTTTATAGCATGTATAATTAACAAACTACCGGTAAATGGGATAGTTAGCTATTTCCAGCGGCTAATCTAACAAGATCAAAGAACTAAATGCAGGACATCGTCGAGCTCTTATATACACAAAAGTACAAAAGTATGTAATATTCGGTTAATGACAATGAACGCACTACACTGTATATAGCATTATTGACACATGTCCATGAAATACGTTAGTTCAGACATCATTGACATAATCTGTACGAGATACTGTACATATTTATGATACCAACGAAGGAAGTCGGGCCTCAATATTACGAAACTGTTTTTGAGTATGTCCTTATTCTTAAAGCAAAGTTATATTCACAAATATTAACATAAAATTTGATCTTTAGCATGAAATCGTACTAAAAAAGTTTCGTAATCTCGGGGCCAGATCGGGAGTCTTCGGGAATCTTCGCGAGTTCCATGCAGATTGTATCGGCAATGCTGCTCGCTGTTATAGTAGAGTCTGTATACACATGCTTTTGAGAACAGAAATACCCCCTGTCCGTCAACGTCAGCCAGCAGAACACTCACTGAACCGCTCTGGCATCCACCACCACCCACCCCTTCGCCGTCCACAACCCTGATTTATCTCCATAGGTAATTGTGTCAGCCCTGGACGTAAATCTCACTATGAGGCCTGGAAGCAGAAGCAGTGGCGAGGAGGAGGATGGGAGGGAGGAGGAGGAGGAGGGAGGAGGAGGAGGAGGGAGGAGGAGTAATGGGTTTACATACAATACTCAGGCATTGAGGAACCATTGGAAATGGGCTGGGAGTTCAATATACCGACTGGGGCTGGGCGTTATTCACATCGTGCACCGTTACAAGGTACAATGTATCCTTACTATCATGCCCATTATATGATTTGTACAGACCACTGAAATGTTGGGATTTTGTAATGTTAATTGGAACGTTATACCACGTCCTAGAAACTCCGGTCATGGCTACGGTTAACCTCCGTCAAATAAATATTTGGTGTAGTCATAATGGCCGGAGTTTCGAAGATGGTTATACCCATGGACACAGTTTAATAATGTCTTTATATAAAAAGAAGTACGTACAAATACACCGTTGCACAATACATGTAGTATGGAAGTGTTCAGTGTTCTATCATTTTCCTTGTAAACTCACTGGGGACTATACTATGAACATCAGTAGAACACCAAGAAACACCAGGAAGTGTATGAATATAAATCGATTACATTATGACCAGAAAAACGATTTATAATCTCCTCAAAGATCAGACACCAAAGTAACGATATGCTCAAGATATCACGATGATATACCAATGAAGCTGATCCAAATATAGTCTCAGACGAGCTGAAAACGCTACTAATAATGTCAGGAATAATGCGTTACAAATATGTCGCTAAACCCGAACGCAGTGCTACATCCATCTCCTTCGCCCGCTTACGTGTGGACCTCTCTTCATCTGGAATCAATAACTGTAAGTGGAGATATGTTGACAGAGGGGTGATGAAGACGCTGTCGGACACGATAATGACGACTTTGCACGGAAGAACAGACCTCTTGACTTCTGGCGCCCAACGTAAGACCTCGCCGCAGCCAAAACAGAAACTCAAAGACAAATCCGCAGACGTATTTTCATTCACTGCGGAATTAGCCGCGGAAAGTAGTGTCGTCTGCTTCGGTAAAGAGCTTATTCTGACTGAGTAAAGTGTCCTGGTAGATCCGATCAGAATTGTAGTTCCGATATCGCGGGCACTGACTATCACGCACGGTATTGGTGTGTTTGTCAACCAAAAAGATTACGTGAAGTCTGACCGTGAATATAAATATTCTCAGAATGAAGAACCGTTGCAGCTCCGCCATTCAACGTCTGCAGATGTCCATTCATTAAGTAACGCTAGCAATGTTTGATCAGACATGTATCCACGGTAAAGAAACGTGTTACTCTATATAGCTTCTACAAATACATCACCATAAACGTATATTTATAGCAAGCACTGAATTCCAGTTTGGCATATATAGCAACTAAAATTAGAATCGTTGCTTGACTAAAATATCATGATGAGAATTACGGACACTATAATTTCTGACCTACATTATAGGATACACAGAAGCGTATATATATAGGAACCAATGGTCGCATCCTAATATCTTCATATACCGGTAGGATAGTGGTCTCGATCTGCCTATGTTACAGCATACAGTTCAGTCACTTCTTGAAATACAGTAATACTTTGGTCCGTGTAACACTTAACAATTCAGCTTTTCAATCTTTCAGTTTTGCCGGAAGTAAGAAGTGAGAAGCGGTGTAGAGCTTTCGAGCTGTACATTTTTCAAAATTCAAGATGAAAAGCTGAATTGTTAAGTGTTACACGGACCTACTTTGTGTACTCCTTTGTCCAGTAGGCCTACAACAACGCATATGAAGATGAAAATCTGTCTCTCCACAGACCAAGTGCTGCTCAAGATACAGAGCTCTTCGGAATTAGCATCCGCGCTTCCGCGACATCACCTGCAACCGGTGTTTTCTATTCATTAGCCGGCGCGCAGTTGGCATGTTACTGGAGGCGCTTCAAATCAGATTGTTTTTACTTTACAATATGTTTTCTGATGCTATCTCAGGAGGATGCGTGACACAGTTCCTGTTAGTGTGTAGCCGAGTCAACAACAGCGGTTCACGTCGCGCATATACATAAACAATCTAAACATGTATAATAGTATAGATAGCAGGCTATCATAGATGGGAGCCGTCTTATGGAATTCACGCCCGATACCTCTTTACTTCCGTCAAGGATGATGGGCATGAGTTTCAGAAGATGATTGAGGAACAGGAGACAACTTCATGAAGATGTCCACGAAAGACTTTTAATTGTATTCAGTCATGTTACAAAGAAATATTACAATATTGAAAATACATATAGGATGCTTTCGCCTAATGTTGATTTATTTTATTAAAGGCGATTTGATCAACATCAAAATAGCATAAATGTATAATGGCAATTTAATAGGAGTATATTTTAAAGGGTAATTAACACTAATTATTGACGTCGTGAAACGTTTCGGAAGTCATTGCCCCCTCATGGCGCATGCTCCTTTCTAGCTGTAATGTCTATACTTTCTGTCCGACGCATGAGCAGTTACGCTTGCGGTGATGATCCTTGGTAACTGCGCATACGTCGGACAGAAAGTTCAGACAGAACAGCTAGAAAGGAGCAGGTAACCATACAAACCAGCATTGGTGGACACTATTTTCATCATACAAGAGATGCAGTAAGTAATAATCTTAGAAAATATTACATTGATCAGCTGAATTTTAGCATATGCCTTAGGCTTGTATCCACATACAAGTACCAAGTAGTTCCAGCCCCAAATCGGCATTTTGAAAATATCATCGGATCCGCTGTCCTGTAACTCGCGGCAACAATCAAATATGTTTCAGTCCAATGTAGACGTATGTTATATATATGCTTTGATAGATAAGTCAGTGGATCAACTAGAAACAAAATGTTCAATTTTTTCTTATGAATAATCAACGTTTCCATCACTGATTTAATTCATTGATTAAACTGATACTACAACACCTGCTGGCAATCGCCCAGGTTTAAGGACTCAATAAAACGGCGAATCAGCTTCCAAAGTAACACGCACCGGGCAACCTGTGAATACTTGCACGCAGTGCAAGGGTTAATTATCCGCTCAGGTTGGTGGAGCTTCGGACATTAAGGTGCTGGAACTCGTAGTCAGTGATAAACATGATATCAGTATCAGTAAATACGATCACTGTACGAGTAGCAGGCCTAAGATATGCGGTCGAGCATCGTGCAGGAACACCTCCTGCATAACAACGTCAGTCAGCGCCTTGTATATACAGTATATCTACATGCAATATCTACAGTAAATAAACAGGGAAGTATAGTTATTGATTTTAACCTCTGAATGCGTCTAACAAATACCGAACAGGAACATCCAAAAAGGCATGTAAAATAAACAGAAATCGCGGACTTCCGGTCAACCAGGAGAAACCCGGATGTGGAGCCACGTTGCACTATAGAAGACTATATCTTGTGGTGTATCAGTTCTTGAATGACAGTGGAAACGTAGGAACGCGTGCGCCAATGGGAGATAACCCCCGGCATGTGCGTTATCTGTCGGGATACCCCACCCGACATCTGGTCTGGTCGACAGGCGCTCAGCGAGGAAGATATAAAGATGCTCACAAGCAGGACAGCTCTTCACCGCTGACTCACAACAAGACAAAATACAAACGGTGTTTGTGGTATTATGTTCATACCTCACCAAAAAAAAGGATCCATTTTTTCCACAAAAATGTAAATGGAACAAGCGAAGACTTACTTAAGATATCTGCAATGTGCATGCACCAAAAAAATGAAAATAATTAATAAGTGTTCTTAGAGAACCCGAGTCTGTTTCTGTCAGTTTATTAACAACAGTGCTGAATTATGTCCATTCTGTCTGTGACTTTGCAGACCAAATGTGTTTACGATAATGCATAATACCCTGGAGATTTATACGTTGTCGACTCGCGCCAGTAATACGAACACACGCCTGCTATATAACGATACATATGAGGAGACTCGGTATTGTAACTTTCATAACAGCTGGTTTCCATGGTGAATCACAGACCAGAAAAAACCACACCACACATTAAGGGGAGGTAATCTGATGCCAGCATGCTTCAGTGCCAATACTCGTCTATGTTAGTTCCTCAATATCAGGTGCACCAATGTAACAGAAGCTTACCCTTGCTATGGGATGCACTAGCTTCTACATGGGGTCTGGGTGTAGACGAAACATGTGCGTAGCTGCATGTCTCCACGACGAAACAAACTGCCATGGGGGCCCCGTGAACACATTCTCGATAACATGAATCAATGACATATGCGTTGTTGTTGTTATCTCTCCAGAGACTTTGTCAACACATTTTACCTGGCAATCTACAATCTATGAATATATTGCGGCATCTGATATTACTCATACATGACTGCAACGGAAATGGGTTCAATTTTAGGATTATCATTCATTCCCAGGATAGCTTCCTGGTTTGTCTCATTGGGTCTATGCATACCTAATACCTCTGAATGACATATATAACCCTAGAAATCACTTTAATGTCTCTTTTACTAATATAAACACGTTACTACCACTACTACTACTACTACTACTACTACTACTAATACTAATACTAATAATAATAATAATAATAATAATAATACTGCTGCTGCTGCTGCTACCACTACTACTACTAGTACTACTACCATGACCACCACCACCACCACCGCCACCACCATCAGTGCTACTATTGTCTGTCAAAGTGGAGTTTTATTGACTCCCCAATCCATTGGTCTAGTGATCTCTTTCATCTTGAGCTGTTGCTGATGCTACCACTACTACTATTACTACTACCACAACCACCACCGCCACAGCCACCACCACCAGTGCTACTATTGTCTGTCAAGGTGGGGTTTTATTGACTCCCCAATCCATTGGTCTAGTGATCTGGTTCATCTAGAGCACTACACGAAATAAGGTCGTGTGCTTTATTGGACGGTACATCAACATCTATACTTTCAACTTATATTCCTTTATCCTAGGCTTTTCCTTGATCCCTTTCACCAACACAACAGATCCATGAAAAAAACATACCGTCCACATTAGTCTTCCTCTTCAACTGGTAATAATACTCTCACTACGTGCAAATCAGGCTAACATTTCTCGAAGCTCTCATAATCCAATATGACACCATAATCACTCTCGTAACGATCTCTAATACATGGCGATCGTGCAATTACGAGAGCGCTATGGTCTCATAGTGGATATGAGAGCTTCGAGAAACTATACCCTGATCATAGGCGTTTAAGGAGCAACGTAAGCTTGCGATGGCTTCGTGTAGTGGCGTCCAACGTAATTGAAGTACCTTGTGGAACTCACTAGAGCAATACCCTACCACGGCTCGCCCAGACTAAATTCAATAAGTACACGGTGTTCGAAATTACCCTCAAGACGTCTCATCGTTCGCAGCAAGACCGTTTCTTTAATTGTTCGGACTGATGACGAAGGGATGCGATTTGAACTGCCCCTACTGGTTGTTCCAAATCCGGTAACGACCACCTTGATCTAGGGGGCACTGCAATACGCTATACTTAAAAGTCAAGCAAACCAGGCAAACTCTAGGACATATGGTTGTGAACCCCATGGAAGATATACTCACAAGCATAATTCCTACCGACATTAAATGACTATTCCACACGCTAGACGGAATTTACGCAGTAAAACGCAGCATTAATGCGCTACAAAAAGGTATACATACCGCTATACCTCGTATACGTTTATGCGTTGTATCAGTAGGAGGGACAGGAATTTGGGTCTGGGCAATAGTTTCCTGAACTGACGATAATTATGACAATGAATACGGGAACACAGCTTGCCTTTTCACGATAGTATTGACGTTCATCTACCAACCTACTTCCAATATTAATGTGAGTCGACTGAAATAGAGCGGATACAGCGTTTATAAATACGCCCCTGCAAAACTGAACCCATCACCTGTTGTATCAATGTTTATACCAGACATGTAACATCGAATTACAATGCAAGTATATTCCACGGTATTGTTGATTGACTTTTGTCAATGGACTTCCAATGATTGTGTGTTTGGAATCGTATACATGTTTAGTGGTAACAAAAACAGAAACGTTTAATTCTGTATTGAATGATTTTGAAGTTCGAGTTCCAGTTAACAAAGGTTATAAGACGAAGACACAACTACAATGTCTGTATATCATTATAAATAATAGGGCGCATACTCATTGTATGCCATGGTAAAATAATAGCGCATACAATGATTGTGTACACCTATTTGGTAAGATAGTAGGGTGTTCATGTGTATTGTATACTGCTATGCTCGGTTTCGCCTCTTTGCGAAACAAACATTTCTCTGGAACTTGACCATTTGAAAGACTTATAGTACCTGTTATATACTGAACAATAGGCGCTGCATGTATTGTATTGTTAAGGTCGCTCCTGGTTTCTTTGTGAAACATGTGCCCAGAGCATAACCTCTTTAAGTCTTAGTACCTGTTACATGTACTGCTACATACGCCGACCTGCACATCACCCATGGCACTTCCCATTCCACCGTTATGATCGCTTTTGGTATCTTTGTGAAACATGTGCCTAGACCGTAACCTCTTAGTACTTGTTACATACACTGCTACATACACCGACCTGCATATCAACCATGGCACTTCCCATTCGACCGTTCCTATTCCACCGTTATGCTCGTTTTTGGTTTCTTTGTGAAACATGTGCCTAGACCATAACCTCTTAGTACCTGTTACATACACTGCTACATACACCGACCTGCACATCACCCATGGCACTTCCCATCAGCATCTCTCATACCACGTGCTGTAACCCCACAGGTCAGTGGCAATACCCCACCATGTTAGTCTGCCACACAGGATGCTGGCGCCCATATCTCTTGGACACTAAGTGACCATCGACAAAATTAGTACTATCATCTAAAGGTACAGCTGGCCGAAATGTGCCACACACATGCCCTGTTTGCTCGCCGTGTGCTGCTATCATCACGCCTATACTATGAGCGCTGTTTCTGGAGATATATTTTTAGATTTCCTTCGCTGCTGCCACATCTTGTCTTTGCTAAAAGAAATGCACAGCAGGGGTTGCCTTGCACTACGAGCGATCATATAACTTCACCTGCATCCTAATGCATTTATATTGACAACGTATGAATGTGGAACAAAACAAAATGCTGGTAAATTAACAATATCAATATGATTGATAGTTTTACCTGTTCAATAGCATATGCTGTTGCGGATCGTGAACAGCCAAAGGAAATTTGCAGCAATTGACCTTGATGCTAATGAAGGACATGAAGCTATAACACAAGAATACGAGTCTATACCTCTAAGCGTACGTTTGTAAACTGACTATAATCGATAGCCTGTATAGTGTTGTGTTGCAGCTTTTGAAAGTAGGTGAGTATGTTAGAGAAATATAGGTTAGGTAAATACTGGGGTAAATACCTCTCACACTTGACATTCTATGTGATGGTCCGTATGATCATTGCATTCAACAAACAAGAAGATGATTGCGTCCAGATTATCATAATTTCTCAAGTAGATGTGTCCTTCACAGTTCAGATTACGCTATGATTTTTGTCAATTTGTGTTATTATATACATGTACTAGTATACGGTTTTCTGCAAAGAAAATCCAATTCAGATTTTAGTTATCAGTATACAATTTGCAAGCATAATTTATTACTATTAGTTGGTGTCATCTACCCATTTCAAAACGTCCAAACGTTCAACATCTCCAATGCCAGCTGGAAAATCGGTTATGAAAAGTATGGAAAAGTAGAGGATAACATATTTGATACTTTCGGTTCGTTTACGTTCTGAGGATACTTCATAAAAGACATATCGAGTTTGAAGATTATTTGTAGTTATATTGATAGCATCACCACTTTATGTGCCAATGGGTAGACGGACATTCACAGAGCGACTGATAACGAACACGTTGAAGACCTTCTCGACATAACAACACAGAAGTACATCTGGCTGTTCCGATATCGTCGTGTGTTCAGAAGAACTAGTCTACTGAAGTGAAGACGTATCATTTTCGCAGCACTCACGGGATTTATGATTGCTGGAAAGGTTGTGGCACTGTCTTTTAACGGTACCACATCACTCGGCGAGTTCATTATACTGCGGCTTTACCTTCTGACTGCTGGATTAGGCACATGCACAGTGCTTTACGACATCTCCCGTTGCCTTCAGCATGAAAAGAGTTAATCGTCCTCCAGACGGAGGTACGTTCAGGTAACCCTGCCTGTGCTTTACAATAGGCAGCAGGGGACAAGTACGAACTGTGCATGCACAGTAACAGACAAATATGCAAGTAGTGATTTGAAATAAATAATCTTGAAAGCTATTCTAAACCCCAATTCAACCAAGCATTCCAGAAATTAGTCTCTTTGCCTTGTGGTTCAGATAAATGTCTTGATCATACCAAATTATCAAGCAGATGATATTTGTTGTTGAACTGTGTCATATAAATATCCTATAGGATGCAAGCTACAGGATATATGCTACAGGATATGTCACAGTCGCAACAGTACATCGACGCCAAAAGCTTTGACTCCATTCATTCATCACTATGGAGCAGCGGTCTATAAAAAAAATAACATTAGTAATATCATCTATAATATTCCAACGTTGAATGAACGGCGACGCTATTACATCGGGCAGGAGCACGGTTTAGCGATAAAGCAACACGATACACGTGCTGCACGTGCCCAAATATAGGCGCTCGTGCGGCACGCGCTCAATGCCATCTGTCGTCTGCTTGCAACAAGACGTGGACGTTACTGCCGATATGGACTGAAACGTCCTTGACCCGTGTAAACGCTGCTTATAAATGTCGTCAATAAAGGTATGTGCTCTGTATCTACGTATTATCAGATTAATGGATATTTGTCAGCTGATATTTTTTCTGAAGTATATTGAAATAAAAATGGCGACCGAGTGATTGAGGCGTGCAATTTGAATGGCATAACCATCGATATTTTATTCCAGGGTTGCTGCAACTTGTGCAAGACTAAAATACCTTTGTTAAAGAATACTGTCTGTAGTTGAATCCATATATTGCATGATGGAAATGGAAATGTTTTGTTAAATATAACATGGAGGTATCGACTGTACAGTTTGTAGCAACCACGCATTCCATACAAACCAATGATACCACTATTCTGGGTGGTAGTTTATCATGTCACTGTATTTAGGTAACAGCTTGCATTTAAAAACCTTGAATATTGTAGAACATATCTAGTTACGTGTTGTTATTGTTTGATTGGTTTTTTTTACGTGATGGCGAAAAATATGCATATGTTAAATCTAGTGTTATTTACACATGTAGATTCTATTTCAACAGGCTCATCATATGCTAAGCTTATCCTATGTTAAGAACACTTCTCTATCAAACATTAATCGTACACAGCACTCTAATTGGTTTTGGCAATTATGTAAGAATATCCAGCAGTCTCGTACTCTTTACCAATTGCGATTCCAAAGATATTCCCCACTAGACAACCGCCTAAGTGATTGCCCTTGGCACGTCTCCCAGTGGCGGAAAGTATACCTGCAATCTCTGAATCGATGACATGCGGTGCCACGTATTGTGAAAAACCGAGACATAAAAAGAGACACCCCTGTAAAGATGTTGACAGTACTTCGGGAGAGTATAAACAAGCACGCAGTGAAATGTGTCTGCTGTGCGTCGTCTTCGGTGCAATGCGTGCACGCATACGGCTGGTGCATCGCCGACATCTCTCTGCCTTGTCAAAACTCATTACGTATCTCGGCGAGGCAGGTGCGACGGTCAATCAGCCCGGGCTACCTGTGTGGGGGAAGATCGGAATTCGGATCCGCATTTGAGCGAAAACCAGACCGCGTTTTCTTCATTCTTTCTTCTTCTGATGCTATTCTCGTGGAAAATATGTGATCGTACATAAATAACATATATAACTTTATATTGGTTTTACTTTGGTCTATTAATATTAATTTGTATCTGAATATGACTAGATTGCAGGAAGCAGGTGCAAGAAGTTGATGGAAAGGATTTATACTTTAAAGCAAATTCCGTCGATATCAGAACCAATCGGATCAAGGTACAGAGCCACACCTCCAGACGGATATGACAGACAATGTCGTATATCATCATCTCCCAGTGTTGCCTGTACAGTCAGAATGACATATCGACGACCCAGTTCATCTGTATGACATATTCAAGTACATGTAACAGTGCAAACATCCCAATGTATACAAAATAACAAAATAAATATACCAGTCTATATATCTACGGTGTTCTGAAAATAATATAACATTCGACGCCAGTAGTGCGAACAACATGGTCGTCGTTATATTGAAGAGTATGTTGGAATTGTCCAAAGTCTGACATTAGCCTCGAGGTACTTTCAGTGTCTCTGCCGTCCTGGCGTTGTAAGACGTCTCAACCTGTGGCCCAGATCACTGCTGGGTCCTCGCACGGAAGCTACGTGTACACACTGGTATGTGTCCCTCGCCGTGGCGACCAGAGACACTCCGAACCTCACGTACAGCAGCCTCATGGATCGATAGCCATATGGAAACAAACCATTCTGGATATTGTTGCCACGATAACTGGGTCATGTCCGTCACACTGACGTGCAGCAGAAAGGTCTAGTGTCCGTCTGAACAAGGCTGAAGTAGAACAACAAGTTGCACCGATTCCAGACCACTGACGTGCAGCAGAATGTTCTAGTGTCCGTCTGAACGAGACTGAACTAGAACAACATGTTGCACTGATTCCAGACCACTGACGTGCAGCAGAATGTTCTAGTGTCCATCTGAACAAGACTGAACTAGAACAACATGTTGCACTGATCCCAGACCACTGACGTGCAGCAGAATGTTCTAGTGTCCATCTGAACAAGACTCAAGTAGAACAAGTTGCACTGATACCAAACATGCGTGTCCGAATTGTGATCCTTCTGTGATGATATTTCGGTTATGCTTCTGGAACCGAAGACCATATGGCTGGTCGAGTGTCTAGCTACTAACGGTCGTTGCATATGTTATACAGAGTGCAGATACTGATAAATGCTATACATACATGTATAAACAATCCATAAGTCAATTCAAGACTAAAGCTTCTCCGATGAATTCAAACACAATTGTAAATCGGTGTACTACTACATCGTTGTCTAAAGGTGGCAGTAAGCTGGTTGGATGTTCTCATAGTACATACAACAGTTCAGATATAGATGCATAAAATAATATGCTTTCAAGAACAGACGATAGTGATGCACCATACTATAAAACCACATCTCAGTCGAATTGTTCTGTTCTGCATTTAATGTAATGCACTGAATACTGGTAGCTTTCCATTAACATGTCAGTAGCAACAACAGAGACACAATCATAACGTTACATCGTATCTGTGGGCGGTCATTCTCGACATAAGTATTCATGAGCATGTAAACTAATACAGCCCTATAGTGTTAACGTCACATAAACAACGCCAGAGCGTAGGTCCACGAGCACTATGCACGACATCCACATGTATACAATTAATTTGTGCTGAGCCAAGACCTGCAAGCCGAGGTTTCGCATCCTGCCGACTGATACATCAAATGTCGGCTAAATATTTGTGTTCCGAATACGTGCAGCCACGTCGCCCGTCAAGCAACTGCCTCTGCTCTGTTTCAGAAGAGCTCTGAAGGTACCAGGATGTGCACCTTGCTTTAATGAAACAATTCATTTTATCGACATGAACTACTGACGATTTGTGTTATTATTGAACGGAACAATACTATAGCATGTTAATTAACTTTTGATGTCATTACAGTAATAATACTAATTTCACATTAATTTTAATTTTACTATTCATTAGCGTTAATATGTTTGTCCATTTATCTTAGACGGTGTCGAATTTGAAACTACACGGGTTAACTATCCATAATAAAAACAATATTGTAAATTAAAGGAACCCATCGCTTCACTGATGGATTACAACTCACAAGCTGAAAGTACCCGAGTTATCCATCTATCTAGCCACTAACAAATGCAGTATTGGAATGTATTGAAATCCATCGCTTCAGTGATCGCAAACAGCGCAAATGCATGTTAACTTTATCAATATCGTTGGCTGCCAATGATCGACATGGATGCCATATATCGTCTGCCTCATTTCGTACTCTCCTACGTTGTTGCATTGGACGTTCTCCAAGGCGATAAGTAATTGAACGTTTATAGTATATCGACGTTAATAGAAATAGCATGTGTTATAGCCATCGCGTGATTGGGCGAGAATGCAATCCTTTTATACCGCCATTTCTTTCTGATCCTCTTTGAATTCCCGGACGTCATATCTGGTTACTAATCAGTGCACGTGTTCTATCTTTTGATTGGCTTATTGTTAACGTTCCAAATTATATTATATGTAATCTTTGTTGTGATTGGTTGGTTGCAGTATTGTTGAGGTGGATGCATGTAGTATGTGTGTGTGTGTGTGTGTGTGCGTTTGTGTGCATACGTGCGTGCGTGTGTGTGTGTGTGTGTGTGCGTGCGTGTTTGTGTGTGGGTGGGGGGTGGGGGGGGGGGGGGGTGTTGTGAA
>JAVCKZ010065634.1:0-14612 GCA_034780755.1 Lepetodrilus elevatus
AAAACACTCCCAAAGGAAGCTCAATCTAGAGTGTTTGGTGACTGCTACACCGGTAAACGTGTGCTAGCGAGTTGCGCTGTGTTACGCCGTTAAAAGTATGACTCCAGCTTTAGAGTATGTAGAGATGGACAGCATTTAGCAGGTAGTAAAGTAGGCGAACGATAACCGCACCGACGTTAAGTAATTATTTAATCGATCAATTCATATACAGAAGTCATCAAGTATGAAGTAGATATTTCCTTTGACTTGACGATTCACATCCGCCGTAGTTTTTACTCAATACTTGAATTAGTTATTCTTTGCCACACGAGTACAAGATAATGTTATTTAAACTTAAAGGGCCGGAAGTCGGTGAGAGTGGGGCAGCGTGCGCACCTTAATGATTACATTAACTACACACACGTTATATGGATTGAAAAAAACCACGAGGTCTATTTAAATGAACACGACTATAGTATTGTTTACCTGAAGTATCAGTGTTAGGTCTCTATTTCAGTCAAAAGACATGATGTGATATAGGAAATGTCGAATTTAAACAAAGCGTTTATTAAAAAGCGGGTCATTCTACTATTGCGGCATAGTGCACTTTATGCCATGTTTACAGTTTCACTAATCTGCAGTAAACTATAACTTAGAAGAATATGTGAAACTTTCAAAATTAATAAACTAAGTTATTTTGAAAGGACACACACACACACACACACACACACACACACACACACACACATACACACACATACACACACACATACACACACACATACACACACACACATACATACACAGAGTCTCCACTACACACATTTGCATTTATCACAAAATCAGTATTGTTATTTGTAATCATGGATTTGTAGTTTCGGTTTCGTCCCTCGAGAGTAGTTTCCTGCAATGAATTCTTGTATCCCACCATCTGGCCACAGACTGACCACAAGAGAAATGATCTGACCGCCACAGATCGAGCACCTGTTTAATAGTCAATCTGTCACCAATTAATACCACAATGTACTACAAGCTTGACCACTCCAGACTTCAAACAAAGGGTCAAGACAGCACACACTCCACTAAACAATTCATGAATTCCTGCATCAGATATAAAGTGGCGAATGAATAATGAACTCTCCCTCAGGGCATTCAAATTGATGTATGTAACTGTTAATGTCTCCCATTGGTCTACTCCTGCATATCTAGCCAATCAAATTACCCGCCCTGCTTGACATAATTAAGTAGGACAAATTAAATTAGAGCATATAACTTGAAGGAAGATGGATATGATTCTGTAGACATACCCTGAAGGTATGGGGCATGGGGCATGAGGCATGGGGCATGGGGCACAAGGTGGGTGAGTGGGATTTGGTGGGAATTATATATACGGTACTCAATAAATATATAAATTTAGCTTTATAATATTTTAACGAAAAGATAGTGAATATCAAGATGTGAAAGTGTGAATAACAGCAGCTGAATAACATACTACATAACGCTTATAGCAAAAATTTAATATATAAATCAAATTGATTTTGAAATATGGCTCCCATTTCATAATCAGGCATTAACTGCTTGAACACTCGTTACCTGACATCATTGACAGGAACAGGAACATCGCCTACAAACTACATCAGCAAAAATACAGACATTGACAGACACGAAGCTGTGTTATAAACTCATTAATATTCTTGGGACCAAATATCTCCAACACTATTGAGGTGAAAATAAATATGACAACTTTATTGTATTGCATGTTATCTCATTCCAAACAACAGGCTCCTGGTGGATATTAACGAGGTAGAAATGAATACGAGAAACTTTATTGTATTGCATTATTTGTCTGTTATCTTATTGAGAACAACAGGTGCCCAGCATGTAATTCCATCAATTGAGGAAATGTCAGAGAGTCGTACAACACACCGAGTCTCAGTCCCAGACACGTCAAACTCTGGAGACATTAACAGCAGTTTATTGAAGCTAAGTTATGTGTCTAACCCATAACTGTCCATTCTCTGCTAGCAAAATGGCATTTTAGACTTGTACGTTTTCGTAAATTATCTAGAAACTAACCAGTTCCATCTCCAATAAGCTCCCTGTACTGTATATTTATCATCAGCTTTGTGAAAATTGTCTATAAATTACGTAAACTTGCGAATATCTACGTAGACAGACATTATCGAGAAACATACTTTGCATTTCAATCATTCACATATTTATCACATACCATGTACAAATTACAATGAAGATAAAACCACAATATGAGCCATTAAGGTCAATCTGGTAGCTCATTCTACATTACGGCCTAGATTAATGTTCCTTTAATCTTTGATTGCAGCCATTTTGAAAATCAAGGGGGAAACCACTCACCTTTCATCTGGAAGAAGTTGAGAGTCTGCACCGCGTGCACCGTGGACGTGTTGTCCAGTGTCAGCTCAAACTCCGGCGACACTCTCGGCGCCAGCTCCATCTCCTTGTTGAAGTTGTGCTCCACAATGCTCACTCGGTCGATCAAACCAATTGACACCTGCAAACAAGATCAAACCAATTGACACCTGCAAACAAGATCAAACCCATTGACACCAACAAGCATTATTAAACCTACTGGCATGTACTCTAAATCATGAAATTTACGCGAGCAGAATATTAATGCGAAAAATGCGACCACTGTATTGTCGCATTTAATTGCTGCGCATTAAAAGTAAGACTGATGAAAAAACATGAATGGAGACATGGCCGTTCGCATTTTATTGGTGTCGCATTTACGTTTAAAATCTAGAGGTCGCATTAAATTAGTGACGCATTAATTTTGTGATTTACAGTATATGGAAATAAGATCAAACTTATTGACACCTGCAAACAAGATCAAACCTATTGACACCAGCAAACAACATTAAATCCATTAACACCAGCAAACAGAATAACACTTATTGATACCTGCAAACAAGATCAAACATATTGACTCTGACATCAGATCAAACATATTGACTCTGAACAATATTAAACCCATTTCATGCCTTCCCTGTTGAAAATGTGATGAAGAGTTCATGAACAGTTCATGAATCATTCATGAACCACCTTCACAAGCAGTTCATGAACAAGTTGTAAACAGTAAATGGATGTTTGATGAACATAGTTCACAAACTATTCATGAATGTTAAAATGCCATATATGATAATTTACTCAAACATACTTTATGAATACACTTCATGAATATACTTATTGAACAAATAGTACTTCATGGATTGTTCATATAAGTTGTTCATGAAAATTGTTCATGAACTGTAAATAGTTACTTTATTAACACTTCACAAACTGTTCATGATGCAGCAATTGTTCATGAAGTATTTACAATTTCCTCATCTCAAAAGAGAAAATGCTGTTCGTCATAAACCAAGGGAGATAACTGACAGTTACATCACATAAATCTAAAACAGTTAAACCAACAACAGCTTCTTCGGAAGGGCTAGTTAATTGTATCAAATTTAACACCTAAATTCTCCTTTGTCACTCTGGTAAAAAAAACACACTTTCAATGGGTACTACTGCAAGATTCATGAAGTTCAGACACTGCACTGGGTAACCTTTGTCCTTAGGTTTCCTACCATACCTACATCTGACACTGATTGGTGGAACTGTTTGCCGGCTACCCTGTGAGGTCTGCGTAACAACCTGCAGTATTGACTTTACCACCAGCCTAATCACCATACCACCACCGTAATCACCGCTTCTTACAATGCCCGATTCTATTCTAGAATTATGCTCTTTCTAAAACTTGTTTTGCTTTCCGCGTTTGAAGCATTAAACGGTCATTAGAAAAATCACTTGACACCTACGAAAGCATTTACGAAAGATGAAGCACTGACAGTCATGTGTGTATTTTAACATTTCACATTTGTTCCCGCGATTAGATCGGGAGGTAGACAAAATAGTTGGCTTGTTACCACCTCAATTGGTTACAACCTGAAGAAAGTTTTTTTTTTTTTTAAAGGATGAATGAATGGTTTTAACATGTCAAGGAATGTGTTCATTTTAGCCAGATTTAGATAGATTTATCTCTGAATAATGGGAAATAGTCACACACCGATAATGTGAAAAATATACTTAATAAGAATATTTAGAATCAAATGTGTCTCGATTAATTTTAATATCAAGATACCTTTGTTCAAATCAATGTTATCAAGTGAACTTTTTGAAACACTACTCATTAAATATAATTATGTAATTTATAACAAGATTGTTTTAAAAATAAAATATGTTTGTAAACAATGTCACAGCGCTAAAAGTAAATGACATCCAATTCACACACCATCCACCATAGTGACAAGATTGTATGTGGGAGGTACAGCTACACCACTTTACAATGGAGATGATACATAACAGCCATGACAAAACATCCAACATGGGTTGGGTTGTATGTCATATATACATACAGATCTCATTCATACTTAAGGGTTTTTTTTAGAAAAAAATACTTCATCTCATTCATACTTCTTTTTTTTTTAAAGAAAAAAATACTTCCAATTAGCCAACGCTGACAGATTAGATGGTAAAGAGCAAGTTCACAATTGAACTTTCTCCCTCTCCGCAAAAAAGAATTCACCACCCACCCTCACCCAGCATCGAGACATGTCTCACAGCCACCTAGAATGGAGACATGGTGAAATAACCAACCATTTATCAACAATCCTAACCACTTTTTTCATGGTATAAAATCGTGAATGGCTAAGTAATATTACCAGTCAAAAGTTACTCTCTCAGTGTAAGTTGTTTACTTCAGACTGGTATCGTCGCAAATGGATGCAAGATTCCGGCAGCGACGTTAAACTCCATATTCACTCACTCAGACTAGTAATATTGCTTAGCCGTTCACAATCCCATACCGTGAACGGCCAAGTATATTATCAGTCCAAAGTTAGAAAACTGTTTCTCGAGGTGTAAGTCGTTCACTTCACACTGGTAATATTGCTTAGCCGTTCACAATCTCATTCCGTGAACGGCCAAGTATATTATCAGTCCAAAGTTAGAAAACTGTCTCTCGCGGTGTAAGTCGTTCACTTCACACTGGTAATAATTGCCTAGCCATTCACAATCCCATACAGCATTCTTACTCCAAGTCGTGAAAGACACGTCCCTGTACTAAGAGTCTTTATGATAATTTCCATCCTCCTCTGTCGCAATTCCGCCTTAACGAACTATTGCCACAATGATCTGATTTCTGGTTCCTGTGTCATAGCTCCCATTCCGCCACCCACCAAATTTGCTGGCGCCGCAGATTAGATCTCTTCATATTGGGAATGGCCGCCGTTTCATGTTTGCACAACCAATGATCAAGTTTTGCTTTGTGTCAGAATCCGGTCAACAACGTAGTGACCTATAGATCTGGTAATCTGACAGTTCCACGACATGCTTTCATAATAATACAGTTGGGACCTCTTTTGAAGACTGAATTAAAGCTAGTCTTGTGTTTGATCCTGGTGTGTACAGTGACATGGATTTGGATTCTGGCTCACATGTACTGGAGCAACACCTGCGCCCAGTAGAATGCTGCAGATTTCTTTTTGAATTTATTTTTTAAAACATTTTTTTAATT
The DNA here is from genome assembly GCA_034780755.1 of Lepetodrilus elevatus. NCBI lineage: Eukaryota > Metazoa > Mollusca > Gastropoda > Lepetellida > Lepetodrilidae > Lepetodrilus > Lepetodrilus elevatus. Next base: position 5,576 of record JAVCKZ010065634.1, read on the forward strand.
GGGGTTGTCGCTTTCAAGATTCTTTCACATACATCATGACTAGTCAGTTTATGGCAGGAGGAAACCTGCAACATCCGAAGCTCTGAATGTTGCAGTAAATCTGTAAGCATCGGCCGGTACTGACATACCAAGGATGCTATCTGCATTGCCACTCTATAGACAGCACATCCTATCAATATCGCATCAGAAAGGTAACTTTCGCAAACATTGATGATGGATAGATAGTTAATTGATAGTTTTAATAATTATGGACAATAATTGCTTAGATTATTTTTCAATGTTTAACTACTTTTTTTTATTAAACAATAAATTATTTTATACTACTAAATTCTGATGTTTGTACATTTGTTGACAAACAATATGACTATGACAATATGTTAAGGTGAAAGTCTAACCTTTCAATAACATTTATAAGCTACTTTTCTGAATGACAGCATTTAAACAATATTGTTTTTATAAACCACAATACCAAAGCATCACTAGCTCCGCTAACATTGCAGCCAAGCAACTGAAACATTAGGAAATCATCTATATTTTCTTTTTAAAATGTCAAAGCAAATATGAAATCCTTCTTTTTTGATGCCATAAAGGCAAGATGCATCAGTAAACAGCCCAAATGTTATGAAAGAAGTAGGAAAATGCATTCAAAATTTTTGTAAGACAGTTTTGATATGAAAGGGTGTTACTTCTGCTGTACAATGATTGTTCAAGATGATTGTTCAAGCATGTTGCCGAGCTGATGTCTACTCCTCACAGGGTGGAGTGTGATGTTGAGAGTTTACCATCTGTCAAGTCTGGGCCTGGACAGATAGAAGTAGGAAATAAAGAAGACAAATTCATTCAGGATTGGAGGTACTTCAACTCGGTAGAACGCAAAAAGTTGAAATCGTGCTGAGAGCGGGACGCAAATTATTACCTCTTTTTTTTTACGATTATCTGAGTTTAAGAATCCTACGAGGGAGTTCCCCCTGGTGAGCTGGCTCGTTTTGCATGGATCACCAACGAGAAATATGTCTAATGTGTCGAAGAGTAAATTGCCGAAATGCCCAAACGTCTGAGTAGACCCAGAAATGCTGAAATATTCTCTCTGTAGAAGAGTTTAATGGTGAGAACCATGAGGTCGATCACAATGAGGACATATGAGAAATGAATAAACTGATTGTGCCTAGGTCATACAGCAGTAACTTCTGATAAGCACAGCGCCAATGTTGCACTTTCCACTTGTATTGGAATACTTTTTTTAGAGGAACAAAGGGACGCAAAAATGACGTCCCATTTGGAGGATGGAAATCATGAACATGATGAAATTCAATTTTTATTTTCATGTCAATTGTAAAGAGCTTGTTGCAAAAATATATTTCCTACAATTATGTATATTCATATTAATGATTTTGATTCCAATAAAGATTCTGAATATATGTGAACCTTTGGCAGGCTTGCAGATAAAAATATGTATTATTTAAATACGTATTATTTATGTACCTAAATAAGTGTTTGAATATCAGATCGAGTTGTTCAACTGAATGCAAGCAAAGTTGCCCCATAGAGCAATAATTGTGAAATAGCAATGAATACCTAGGTTAAAACAAAACTAACTATGATATTGTTCTACTATGCATCCACTATTTACATGTAGAAACATGAGATTGAATGATCAAAGTAATTATTAATATGCGAGGTGTACCACAATTAATTTTAAATCATTCTCTTTGTATCATTGCATATGGGTGAAAGAAACCCTATGCTAAACAATCACTCACTCATCATTCACTCACTCAATCACTGACCCACACACCTTCCATCCCTCTCTTTCTCCCTCACTCACTCAATTACGGTACTCTCACACCCATCCACCCACCCACTCACTCACTCATCTCCCCCCCTCAATCTCACTCACCCATCCACCCACCCACTCACTCACTCGCTCACCCACCCATTCCACCCATTCCACCCCACTCACTCACACGCACACACTCACTCACCCAGCCACACACACACACACACTCAGTCGAACCCACCCATTCATCCACCAACCCACCCACCCACCCACTCACTTATTACCTCTGTTTTTCCAGTCATGACATAAACGTCAAAGATATTTGCACGATTTCAATGGCTTACACACGAACACTTACAGAAACTGGCCACGACACAGATATAGTCTCACATGGTATTGAAACAAAATATTCAATAAATATTTATGCCCTTGCTAATGAGTCTTCCAGCTATATTTACACCACTGGACAGCGGAGGGTGGCGGAACCACATCCAAGTCTGACACTGTGAAAATAAACCTGCGCAAAACAGTTTACATGTGGTAGCGACAAAATCATTAAGAATCTGATTGAAGCAACTGCAATTCCCACACTTCTTGTGCAAATTCTTTACATTTGGATAATTGTTGCTCTAAATGTTATCACTTTCTTGGAGGTAAAGAAAATAATCAGAGTTTTAACCAATTTGTTCAGGTTTAACACTTTATGTCACGTTCCATTATCTCCAAACTTTGCAGTCCATGTTGATAGAAGGGGAATGAAGTGACATTCATTTCTACAAAGTTATTAAACTTTTGGGGTGGAATGGTCCAAGAAAACTGCATCGAAAATTGAACATTATGGTCCGTATGCACAGACATAGTTTAAGGATCATACAGACAATGGTATAACTCGTCGCTTAAACCTAGTTTAGCCTAAACTGTGGTTGAACTACATTTGTGCATACAGACCCATGAGTTTTAATACCACCAGTAGGGGGTAGTGTGTGTGAAATTGTGTTTTCTCCAGTCAGGTCAAAGAATGAAATAGTGTTTCTGCAATCAAATTTGATGATATGCACACCATATTTGATGAGTTTGCACACCAACATCGAGAAAAGCAATATTATGGTTTAAACATATTTATTTCAAATCAACTGAAAAGGATTAGCTAGCAAACAAGCAAACTGCTTATTTAAATGCCGCTCCATACATTACAAAAATAGACATACATTAAATCATACAAATACATAAATACATAAATATATAAATACAATATTGGAGCTGAGGTAATGGGTGAGACATCGTGAGTACTAATTTGCAATGTGTAGCAATATTATTCAATGAGGTCATGGGCATTGCATGTTTTGTTATTTATACAATTATTTGGGCAAGTACATTGTAAAGCCGAGTTCCATCCTGACAATACAACACTTGGTCCACATTTCATATCTGCTCAACTCCAGACTTCATATTTTGGTATCCACCGACATTCTCACTTTGCATTAATCACCCATTTGTCATCCATCTCACACATCTCGTTTGTTTTTCACTGTATGTCTTCCAGTTGGCTGCAGGGTTCCATGTCTGTTCGTACATCAAAGGAACAGGTATTCTCGTCATTGCGTTAAAAGCTCCAGTCACATATTTAGCCATAGATTAGGACTAATTATATTCATTATCTCAGAAAATGGGCACTATTCAGTATGGTATATAGTGAATACATATACTGAAATCAAGTAGAAACACACGTCTTTCAGGGTGATGTATATACAATACGAAGTTTGAACCTACGAACAGCCCTGAGTGCTTTCACAATCAAACGTGATGAACCATGGTAATCCCATGTACATATTGCTGTTCGTGTGATGCACTATGAGAATCATGTGTACATATTGCTGTTCATGTGATGCACTATGAGAATCCCATGTATATATTGCTGTTCGTGTGATGCACTATGAGAATCACGTGTACACACATGTGATCACATGATGCAAACAAATAATAATTGGGATTGTTGGAATTTCAGATTCACGTCCTTTTAACCTTCTCCCTGCTGAATAAAATCAGTGTTCTATTTCTGCATGTGATCGGGCAACTTGAGTCGCCTTCAGCAGGGAGAGGGTTAATGCAGAGGTAGTTAGTTTGTTTACCATTGTCTGAATCATCAAATAGCCTAGTGAAGATGTGGGAAGTTTGGTATACAGTATATCTTATTCCCACATGGGACACTGGCTCATGTGACTGCATTTTGTGTGTCATAAAGGTTGTATACTTTCATTTGTCAGATAAATTTGAATTAAAACGTCAAAATTGTAAAAAAAATAATTCCCTGTATAAGTGATCAATGACCCAAGACCATCTTCAATTTGCCACCACAGGAACCACGTTGAGTCACATCAACAGCTCGAACAATGCCCGCAGTAGTACAGACTAATCAATGCATAATTTAATCTATTGACCAATACAAATAATACCAAAGCCTGCATTATTTATTACATAAAAGCACCACAAAGAGATTGCCCGAATGATAAAGAAAGAGTTACGCACACACAAAGTGACATTTGAAGAACTTGGATCCAATTGAGGGTTAACCCCATCACTGCTGGTATACAAAATATATATGTTTGATAAGACAACATCAATAGCCCTCAACAGCAAAAAGGGTTAACCCATGCCTACTCTGAGTGTTTAATGATTAAAATATATTTTAATACTGACAAGGAAAATCTTAGAAAGAACAAAGGTATTAATTATTAACATGCGCAAGATTGTTATGAAAGTTAAAGGGTCGATTGTCATTGACTATCAAGGTATCGTTCAATGATGCAATTATGATGAGCAATACAAAGAATGGCGACAATGAAGATAATTTCCCATTCACCTGAAGATGATACCAGAAGTATGAATCATCAGCGATGTTTAGAACAGCAGGGCTTCGAAGAGTACACAATAAAATTGAGATGTCTAGTATTTTTAAAAGATGATAATAATTACCTTCAACGGTCAAACCGACTTGGCACGGTCATGGATTATTGTAATACTGGTAGTCATTGTAGCAAGTCGGAATTGTTATACATAGTCGTTGATGAATAAAGGAAAACATCATCTTAAATATCAGATACTCCAGAAAACTTGAGATGCCATTTTGTACAAGTAACAATGTTAACCCTCTCCTTGCTGGATTAGGCATGGAGAGAGTTAAGAGTACTGACCAGGGATGGTGACATTCAGAAAGAGATGAGCCTGTCCTAAGAAGGCCACAATTTCTTCTTATTTTTTTTTACCTGAATGGGAAGATAATTTACTTTGTATGTAAATGCGTTTTTTTGTCAAAAGATATGTTTCTAATTGGAATTTAGAGTTAGTATTTATAAGACTGCATATGGCAGTCATATTGCAAAGAGACTGCATATGGCAATCATATTGCAAAGAAACGCCAATGTTTTAGTTACAAATATTAGCTTCGAAGGATTATTTTGTACATTAAGATGTAATTTACTTTTTAAGTAAGTACCGTATTCCTGTCCATAATTCTTTTCACCAGAATAACTATAAACTGGATGGCATTTTGTGAATATCAGATTTCACTACTGTAAACATACCATATGTTCCGAAAAATACACACACAAAAATTGAACTACATTTCAAGCTACATGTACGTAGGCCAATTTAACCCAATGCTTTGTGTTCACTAGATTAGCATCAACAGGTATTTAGACCAAACACTCGGTACGAAACCTCCAATAGCCACAGCCAATCAAGTAGCAGATACCGACTGTCGGTGTCTGTGATAGGCTGATTGACAGTTGTATGTGTGCTACTTGTCTGAAAACTATTTCACTCTAAATGAACAAATACCAGCGCAAATGAGATAAGATGAATGTGTAAACAACAAAGAGATCTGAAGTACATCAAAGCTGGGCGAAACTGTTAGCATCACTAAATGCAGTTTAGAATCTTCACTTGCTTCGTTAAAGCTCAATTCATTGTGACAAGTGTATACACAGTTATACGTGCTTGGGGCATTTTCTATACAATTAGGAATACTAATCTAAATATGAAATGGAATAAAAGTTTGAACATCTAAAATGGGATTGGAAATAAAGGTTGAATTGTTTCTGATATATCTTCATGGACAAGTTGTAAAATAATGACAACATCCCACAATAAACCTGATTTTACAGCTTAATAATTACAATGCATCAATTCTTATATATATACAATTACGTTCCACTATCAACAAGATGTTTAAATCAATGTTCGAGAATTTCAATCTGGGTCAGATTTCGTCCAAATGCCTCGGCATGACGTTACCATCTCATGATGGAAAGTTCAACATGCTTTGGAAGAATCCTGGTTTTTCAAGAACAACTTCACCAGAGTGTAGATCGACGGTAAACAGTGCTGGAAATAAGTGTTCTCGAGTCAATATTGTGCCGAAATTCCTGTTGAGATGGCGGCGGTACTTGTGTTTCAGAGTTCTTGTGGGCTCGGCTTTCTTCTCCACGGCCATGATGGACAGTACCGCTTTAACTTCCGTGTCGGACTGTTTTTACACGCGATACACGTATCCAGAACATCCAAGGAATCCCGCATTTTTAGGCAATTTCTCCAACAAAAATATCATCCGATATATCTACGGTAATAAGAAATTAATAGATTTTTCCTTAGGGGCGATATTTGCTAAATTTTGACACATGAAAGACTATAGGAATCCACATTTTAAAGAAATTTCTTAAATAAAAACATTCTCCAATATATCTATGATAATAAACAACTTGTATATTTCCTCAGCAGTTATATGTGATGTAATTTGACATGAATTTTGTATTAATTCATATTTTTCTCAGCAGTTATATTTGATGAAACTTGGCACAAGTATTTTATTCTAATTTTCAAAATATTTTTCAAGCATAGTTGATTAATGTGTGCACATAGTGACTCACCTTGGATACTACCTTCCTTACAACTAGTCATTCATTTTCAATTGATCGTTGTCGTGTATATTTTGTGGATGGCTGAACTTGTGGCAATGCCATAAAGTATCCTACTGATTATTAGATCAGGCTGGGATATTTAGTCAACTGGAAATTGTGAATGGATATGAACAATTTCATGTTTCTTTAATGAAAGGTTTTCATTTGTGAGTCATATCTGTACAATTTGCAGTTGTATAAATCGACGACCGTGTACTGGAAAACCATGTCTCCCTATTCATAGACTTTATGAATATCATTAGAATTCATAACAATGAGTAGAAGTTTCCGATGACTTCTTTCATAATGCCTGCCAACTGGTGGCAATAAAATTGTACAGAATTGGGTTATTGGGTTATTGAAGTCCATGCAAACTGGGAATATATCAAACAGCTAAACATGATATAAGTTTTTAAAATCTAATAGTCAGTTCAATACACATTATAAGAGCAACATGTTATTTCAAGTGTACTCATTTTCACAGAGTAGGTTTACATGTTCACTTGCGCATGAAATATATTCGTATGAAAACGTATATTTGACTACACGCATTTGCACCATTTTGAAAGGAAATCAAATTTGACACTTTTGAACTCTTAAAAAAATCTTCCACACTTTTCAATACACTAGCAAAGAAATTCCATCCTTAATGTCTTGTTCTTTTTTCAGAATAATGTTTTTAATACAAAATATTGAAATTCATCTAACGTGTCTAAGGGCCATCGGATTTCTTCCTGTGCGAATTTATATCTAGATAATTGCATTTTTTATCGTACAATGGTTGCATACAATTCCATACGATACCGCTTCCCTTCCAACTCGAGTGTAATTATACGCATGAAGAATTTTAATAATAATAGCCACTGTCTCCCCAGCAGAAAAATATTTTAATATAAAACCCAGCTGTCATATCTATTGACATAGCTTCCTGGCTAATATCATAATTTCAGAGGACAATGTCAATGACATATTTAATTTTCACACTCAAACATGAGCCGTTCTTCAAAGAAATTCCTCGCTAAATCAGAAATCTAACCATATTCAAGCATATTGGGTTGTACAATACAAATTACTTCTAAAACACTTGTTCCAAACTACCCGTTATATTAATTTAACCACATTACCGACTAATCCCGAAACGATCGCAACTGGCAGCATAAGTTCATGCCACATTGGAATCGGACAGAATTACTGCGAGGATAATCCCCGGCTGAAAGGAAGCCGTGCATTGGACGGTTGTGACATCTTTGTATACGTCTCGTTTGAATCTGTGACTGAGGAGAATTGGAGCGCAATGATGCCATTGTCCGCTAAGTAGAACGATGCATGTGTTGCATGGAAGCCATTCTAATGCATTACTCATTGTTCCATTCTGCAGCTCCATGAGAAAGGGGATGTTGTTTTATGAGGAAATCATCGTCTTTCCCATTTCGCTGGACAGGATTTGCAAGCGAGCGAGCTTAGAACCTTCTTCCTGAAGTTTCGTACAACATGAGAGAATGGTTCTCAATATGACACCACATCAAGGAGGACCATCTTTGAGTACTTTCTGCAGTTGGCATGATTGTCTTATCTGTACCATGAAGCATTTTCATGAAACGGTCATTTTTACCTGTAGTCTGTGTGTAAATCAAGGTATACGTAATTTCCAGCTATGGTTAAAGCATGGTGCATGGCCTGAGTTAGGCCAGGCCCCGAGATTACGAAACTTTCTGAGTATGATTTCATGCTCAAGCTCAAAATTTATAATCTCGGGGCCAGGACTTGTTAAAACCACTGAGGACCGTCAGATGGATATCAGTTAGCATATAAATACATTATTATTATTATTTAGCTTTTAGTATTACAGTGCTCCCTCGATATAATGCTGAAGTTGAGGTCCATGACATGCCACCCACGTTATAATACCCGCGTTATATCAACGAATATAATTGGAGAGAAAAATATTTTTAAAAAAAATAATGTAAATGGGGTCCACGTTGGACCCCGTATTGTATCCGAATCCGTCGTGCATTGAAGGTCGTTATATCGAGGGAGCACTGTATCATTATTATTATTACTCTTAATTACATTTAGTAGTAGTAGTAGTAGTAGTAGTAGTACTATTGGGTAGGGTAACGGTCAACTGTAAATTCCTGTTGTTGCTCTTCTTCTTCCTCCTCTTCTTCTTCTTCATAGTAGTAGTAGTAGAAGTAGTATAGTAGTCATAGTAGTAGTAGTAGTAGTAGTAGTAGTAGTAGTAGTAGTAGTAGTAGTAGTCATAGTAGTAGTAGTAGTAGTAGTAGTAGTAGTAGTAGTAGTAGTA